>PVHX01012504.1:0-58992 GCA_004024805.1 Geosciurus inauris
CGGCCTATACCCCAAAGATTTTAAAAAAGCACATTACAATAAAGCAGTCACCTGAATGTTTATAGCAGCACAATTCACAATTGCAAAACTATGGAAGCAACCAAGATGCCCTTCAATAGATGAATGGATAAAGAAACTGTGGTACATATACACAATGGAATATTATTCAGCAATAAAAGAAAATAAAATTATGGCATTTGCAGGCAAATGGATGGAACTGGAGAACATTATGCTTAGTGAAGTAAGCCAATCCCAAAAAACCAAATGCTGAATGTTCTCTCTGATTAGTGGATGAGGATACATAAGGGGGATGGGAACGGGAAACAGAAGAAATGCAGGAGCTCTGGATGCAGCAGGGGGGAGGTGGGAGGAAAGAAAGGAAAATGGGTATAGTAATGATGGTTGATCGAGAGGGTCATTACTGCCCCTGGTGCATGTATGAAGACACAAATAGTGTGACTCTATCTGATTTGCAACCAGAGAAATGGAAAAACTGAGCTCTGTTTATGTACTATGACTTGAAATGCATTTAAATAAAATAATTAAATTTATAAAAAAAAGGTAACTACACAGCTAGAAGCTATTCTACTAGACCCTAGTAAAGTGAATTCAGTCACATTGTGTCAAATCTCTTACCTATATAATGTGTTGGATAAGTGCTTGCTGTTTTAAGTATCTAATGTGTGGTAATGTTATATCAATAATAGAAAATTGATACAAACTTTGGCATAAGTACTTTGACCTTTAGAATCAAATCATAAGTCATGAGTTTAGTTTTTCATTTTTGTCTTTTGTTGTTGTTTTGTTGTTCTGTTTGCCTCTCAAGGTCCAACAATTCCTTACTCCTGCCCCTAGAATACAGGCACACAAAACTGGATTATTGTTTATACACTGGATATTTATTTTTTAAAAACTGTTTTAGAGAAAAAAGCAAGATGGTGGAATAAAGAAGGTTACTTTCCATGGTGCAGGACCAGGAAAGTGGATAGGAATTTAATACTGGACTCTTAGAATAGCCTAGGGACTCAGAGGTTTGCATAGAATAAAATAAAATAAAAATAAAGGAAAGAAAAATCCCACCACTGGCACCAGCAGCAGATGTAGATCCACTGTGGGCAGGTCTGACAGACTAAAAGAGCCTGCCTTTCAGGTGGCACAGAGAGGTGTCTTGAAACAGGACAGTAATCACATACATGCACGAGTTGGACCAGTAGTTGAGCTACTCTGTGACAGGCAAGCTGAATGTTTCCCAGTGACCCGTGGAGAGCAGGGATAGCAACATCTTTTTCCTGCTGTGCTACTGTGGCCAGTGGGGGTGGGTCTAAACCCAGGTCCAAAAACCTGACCTGGCAGAGGCCTGCCATGTGACCTAGAGTGTAATTAGAAAACCAGATGCAATTCAGGCATGAAAAGTGAAGCACTAAGGGAAACTCAAGACATTCAGACCTGAGAGGTCCTGGATGTCTCTCACATTTTGAATCTTGTGGTTTGTAGGATCAATGGGGAATGATCAGAGACTTGATTGGGTAGGGAAGGAATGAATGTGCACTGTGGGACTAAGCCCAGGTGGCCAAAATACAGGAGTCCTGGAAAGCAGAGGGGGTCAAAGGACTGGCTCCTCTAACCCTGGAGTGGAACGCAGAGGAGACTCATGCAATACAGGATGCCCAGCATGGACTGGAAGCAGCCAGGCTCTGGAAGTGTGCTGATTTAAAAGCTTCACAAAACATCATTCCACAAAGCACAAGGGGTCTACCTAGACCCAAAACCCACTTTTAGGTGCTCCACCTCTGTGAACCCCTTTTCACAGAATGCTACAGTCACCCCTTGCTATAAGTGGAGAAGACAACATCTTCCAACCTGCCCCACCTCAAACTGCTGAGAAGGGAAGTTGAGAACATGCAATTTGACAAGCTCCACACAAAGAAGGAACTGATAGCCCCCAACTACAACTTCTGCACAAAAAACATACCTCAAGAAAAAAAAAGAAATAAAGATAATTAGGAACTGTCAACCAAAATGTAAAAATGTAATACAGACAAATTTTCAACCACTGCCAACAGGAACAATTCCTTTATCTTCCATCAAGAACCTTTCTTCTTTAACTTTTGTGTGCTGAATGGTCCATGGACATTTGTACATATACATATTTGTCTCACTCCTCTAATTTCCAGCATTTTGTGAAGGTAGTTATTGACTGTCTTTTGAGAACTGGGACTTTTCATTTTGCTTTATATTGTTTCATTATTGTTGTTGTTGTTATTTCTCCTATTTCCCTTGCTGTTGCTGTTATTGCTGTCTTATATTGTATTTCTCCTATTTCCCTTGATTCTTTTCCTCTCTTTTCTTTTGCAACAGCCAAACTCTATTGTTCTCTTTCTTCCTTTAAGTCTTTACTACTACTCTCTCTCATTCTCCCTCTCAATTATTACATCCTACATCTCCTCTGCATTCTCCCTCTTGAACTTTTTGAAATAGAAACCTCTTTTGTAAACACAGTATCTCTACTGTTAGCAATTGCTTACCATATTATTTCTGTATATAGTACCAATTAACACCATAGGTGCCAAAATAGGAGCTAAGTATTTAGTTTAGTTCTGAATATTTATTGCATTTTTGCTATTATTTTCCCCCTCTAAAATGTGAGGTACTAGAAATCTTCAGAAATGCAAATTCACAGGGTAGAAGCTCTGCCACCTGAGATTCTTACTGATAAATCAGTAGACATACAAACATGAAAAAGCAAGGGAAAAAACCACCCCAAACAAAAATATTTCATTAACAGGATCCAATGATAGCACAGTATAAGAAGTACTATAGAAGGAAATCAGAAAGTTCATAATTAAATTGATGTGTGAGGTAAAGGATGATATGAGGTGTGAAATCAGAGAGAAAATCTCAAGAAGTGAAAGACCACTTCAATAAGGTATAAATCCTGAAGAAGAATCAAATTCATAAAATGAAAGAATCAATAAACCAAATTAAAAATTCAATGGAAAGCATCACCAGCATACTAGAACACTTGGAAGACAGAGTTTCAGGCAACAGAGACAAAATATAATAATCTGGAAAATAAGTTGACCATGAAGAAAAGGTGATAAGGAACTTTCAAGAAATATGGGATAACATGAAAAAATCAAATTTAAGATTTATAAGGCTAGATAAAGGCTCAGAAATACAAACCAAAGGAATGACAACTTTTTCAATGAAATAATATCAGAAAATTTCCCAAACCTAAAGAATGAAATAGAAAATCAAATACAAGAGGCTTGCAGGAACCCAAATATACAAAATTACAACTGACCTACACCAAGGCGCATTATTATGACAATGCCTGACATACGGAATAAGGATAAAAATTAAAAGGCTGCTCAAGAAAAACAACAGTTTATATTTATAGAGGGAAATCAACCCAGATCTCAACTGATTTCTCAACCTAGGCCCTCAAAGCTGAGATCTCAGAATAACATAAGAAGTGCTGAAAGAAAATGGATGCCTGCTGGGCACAGTGGCACACACCTGTAATCCCAGCAGCTCAGGAGGCTGAATTCAAAGCCAGCCTCAGCCAAAAAGCAAAGCACTAAGCAACTCAGTGAGACCCTGTTTCTGAATAAAAAAACACAAATAGGGAAAATGGATGCCAACCAAGAATACTGTATCTGCCAAAATTAAGCTTCTTATTTGATGATGAAATAAAAATCTTCCATGATAAACAAAAGTTAAAAAGAATTCACAACTAGAAAGCCTGAATTACAAAAGACAATAATATATTTTATAAAAAAATGAAAACCAACAAAAGGAGGAACTACACTAGAACAGTCAATCAAAGGAGAAGGTAAGTCAAATTAAACCCCAGACATAAATCAAAATGGCAGAGAATAAAATTATTTATAAATAAAAACACTGAATGTAAATGGCCTAAACACATCAATCAGAAGATATTGAATAGGAGACTGGATTAAAAAACAAGACCCAATAATATGCTATCTCCAAGAAACTCACCTCATAGGGAAAGATATTCACAAACTAAAGGTAAAAGAACAGGAAAAAAACATATATCATTCCCAAGCATCTCATAAACAAGCAAGGGTTTCTAACCTCATATCGGATAAAGTGGACTTCAATCCAAAGTTACTCAGAAGAGAACAAGGGCATTTCATACTGCTTAAGGGAATTATACATCAAGAAGATAAATATGCCAGGCACAGTGGTGCACACCTGTAATCCCAGCACTTTGGGAGGCTGAGACAAGAGAATCACAAGTTCAAAGCCAGTCTCAGCAATGGTGAGGCACTAAGCAACTCAGTGAGACCCTGTCTCTAAATAAAATACAAAATAGGGCTGGAGATGTGGCTCAGTAGTCAAGTGCGCCTAAGTTCAATCCCCAGTACCAAAAAAAAACAAAAAAAGAAACAAGATAAATATGTCCCAAACAATGGAGCATCTATGCACAGGAAACAAACCCTTTTCAATTTCAAGAATCAAGAACACAATATAATACTGGGTGACTTCAACATGCCTCTACAATTACTGGATAGATCATCCCAACAAAAACTAAACAAAAGCTACAGAAGTAAAAAAATATAATGAATAACTTAGACTTAACAGACATATATAGAATACTTCATCAATGACTAAATACACTTTCTTCTCAGCAGCACCTGGAATGTTTTCTAAAATAGACCACATACTGGGGCTGGGGTGATGGCGCAGTGGTAGCGTGTTCGCCTAGCATGCAAGAGGCACTGGGTTTGATTCTCAGCACCACATAAAAATAAAATAAAGATATTCTGTCCACCTACAACTAAAAAATAAATACTAAAAAAAAAAAAACAGACCACATATTAGGCCACAAAGCAATACTTAGCAAATACAAAAAAAAAAAAAAAATGGAGATAATACCTTGCATTCCATCAGGTCATAATGGAATGAAATTAGAAATCAACAATAAAATAAAAAATAAAAGCTACTCTAACACCTGGAGACTCAATAATATGCTACTAAATGATCGCTGGATAGCAAAAAAGATTGAGAGATAAAGTTAAAAACTATTTATAAGTAAATGAGAATATTAACACAACCTATCAAAATCTCTCAGACACTAATAAAGGTGGTTCTAGGAGGAAAGTTCCCAGCACTGAACTCATTCATTGCAACAATAAAGTCACCAAATAAATACCTTACATTACATTTCAAAGCCCTGGAAAAAGAAGAACATATCAACACTAAAAGCAGAAGACAAAAAATAATTAAAATCAGAGCCAAAATTAATGAAATTGAAACAAAAAATTTTTTTCAAAAAAAAAAATACTTAAGGTAACAAAAAGTGTATTCTTTGGGGGAAAAAAATCAATAAAACTGATAAACCCTTGCCTATGCTGAACAAGATAAAAAGAGAAAAAAATTGAATTTCTAAACTTCACAAGAAAAAAGGAAATATTAGCATGGACTCCACTCAAATACAGAGGACAATCAAACTATTTTGAAAACTTATATTCCAACAAAATACAAAATCTGGAGGACATGAACAAATTTCTAGAGACACATGACCTACTCAAACTGAACCAGGAGTATATAGAAAATTTAAACAGATCAAGTTTAAGCAATGAAACTAAAGATGCTATCAAAAGCTTACTGTCGAAGAAATGCCCAGGACTAGATGGATTCTCAGCCAAGTTCTACCACACCTTCAAAGAAGAACACCAATCCTCCTCAAATTATTCCATGAAATAGAAAAGGAACTTTTTCAAACTCATTCTATGAAACTAGTATCACCCTGACACCAAAACCAAAGACACATCAAGAAAAGAAAACTTCAGACCAACATCCCTGATGAACACAGAGGCAAAAGTCCTTAATAAAATACTGGCAAATCATATACAAAAACATTTAAAAATAGTATACCAGGATCTAGTGGGGTTCATCCAAAGGATGCAAGATTGGTTCAACATATGGAAATCAATAAATGTAATTCACTACATCAACAGACATAAAGATAAGCATCACATGATTATATCAACAAATGCAGAAAAAGCATTTGTCAAAATATGGCATCCATTCATGTTCAAAACATAGAAGAACTAAGGATAGTAGGAACATACCTCAAACATTGTAAAAGCTACATGTGTTAAACCCAAGACTAACATTATTCTAAATGGAGAAAAACAGAAAGCATTCCCTCTAAAAACAAACAATACAGGAATGCCATCTTTCACTACTTCTATTCAAGATAGTCCAGAAAAAATTAACCAGAGCAATTAGAAGAAAGAAATTAAAGAGATATGAATAGGAAATGAACTATGCAAACTATCCCTATTTGCCGATGACATAATTTTGTATTTAGAAGACCCAAAAACTCTACCAGAAAACTTCTAGAACTCATAAGCAATTCAGTAAAGTAGCAGGATATAAAATTAACACTCATAGATAAATTGTGTTCCTATAGGACAGAGATGAATCAACTGGAAGGGAAAATAGGAAAACTATCCCATTCACAATAGCCTCAAAGAAAAGAAAAGAAAAGAAAATACCTGGAAATCAATATAACAAAGGAGGTGAAAGACCTCTACAAAGAAAATTACAGAACACTAAAGAAAGGAATTGAAGACCATTTTAGAAGATAGAAAGATCTCCCATGTTCTTGGATAGGCAGAATTGGTATTGTCAAAATGGCCATTACCAAAACTGCTATATATATTTAATGCAATCCCTATTAAAATTCCAATGATGTTCTTCATAGAAATAGAAAAGGCAGTCATGAAATTCATTTGGAAAAATAAGAGACCCAGAATATCCAAAGCAATCCTTAGCAAGTGAAGTGAAGCAGGAGGCATCACAATACAAGACCTTATATTATAGATCTATAGTAACAAAAACACCATGGTATTGGCACCAAAACAGACATGTACACCAATAGAACAGAATAGAAGACACAGAGACAAACCCACATAAATACAGTTATCTCAATGTGTGTCTCTAGACACACATTGGAGAAAAGAGAACCTCTTCAACAAATAGTGCTGGGAAAACTGGAAATCCATATTAATAAAATGAAATTAGACCCCTATCTCTCATCCTGCACAAAACTCAAAGTGGTTCAAGGACCTAGGCATTAGACAAGAGACCCGGTGCCTACTAGAGAAAATGTAGGCCTACTCAATTTAGAAGCTGAATTCCTCAACAAGATTCCTAAAGCACAAGAAGATCAAGAATAAATGGGATGGTATCAAACTAAAAAGCTTCTTCACAGCAAAGTAAACAATCAAGAATGTGAAATGAGAGCCTACAGAATGAGAGAAAGTTTTTGCCACCTGCACTTCAGATATAGCATTAATCTCCAGTATATATAAAGAACTCAAAAAACTACACCAAAACAAACAGAAAACCCAAACAATAAATGAGCAAAGAAACTGAACAGATATTAAACAGAAGAAATATGATCAGTCAACAAACATATGCAAAAATGTTCAACATCACTAGCAATTAGAGAAACAAATTAAAACTACACTGAGATGTTATCTTACTCCAGTAAATATGGCAACAATTAAGAATACAAGTAACTAATTTTGGTGATAATGTGGGGAAAAGGATACACTCATACATTGGTTATGGGACTGAAAATTTGTGGAACCACTCTGGAATACAGTAGGGAGATGCCTCAGAAAACTTGGACTGGAAACTACCATTTGACCCAGTTATTCCACTCCTCCATATATACCCAAATAATAATAGCATACTATAGTGACACACCACATCAATGTTTATAGCAGCTCAATTCACAACAGCTAAGCTATGGAACCAACCTAGGTGTCCTTCAACAGTTGAATAGATAAAGAAAATATGGTGTATATATATACCAGGGAATATTACTCAACCATAAAAAGAATGACTTTTGCTGGAAAATGGATGGATTTGGAGACTATCATGCTTAGCAAAATAAGGCAATCCCATTTTTCAGATAAATGGATGGAACTGGAGAACATCATGCTAAGTGAAGTAAGCCCATCACAAAAAACCAAAGGCCAGATGTTCTCTCTGATAAGTGGATGCTGATTCATAATAGGGGCAGGGGCATGGGAAGAATGGAGAAACTTTGGTCAAAGGGGAGGGAGAGAAGGAGATGGGACATGGGAGCAGGAAACATGGTGGAATGAAATGGACAACAATGCCCTAGGTACATGTATGAATGCACATTTGGTGTAACTCTATATTGTGTACAACCAGAGAAACAAAAAGTTGTGCTCCACTTCTGTACAATGAATCAAAATGCATTCTGCTATTGCGTATACCTAATTAGAATAAATAATTTTTTTAAAAAAAATAAGGCAATCCCGAAAGACCAAAGGTCAAATTTTCTCTCTGATATGTGAATGCTAGCAGACAACAAGAGTTGAGAAACACAAGTTCAGGAAATGAGACAAAAGAGAATGAAGGGAAGGGAGAGGGAACAGGTATAAGAAAGACAATGGCATGATTCTGACATTTTTCCCATGTATATATGAATATACCACAGTGACACTCTATATCCTGTACAACCACAGGCTGAGATCCTAATTAGAATAAGATGTGCTCCATGTTTGTACAAATAATTCAAAATATGCTCTACTGTCATAAAACTAAAAAGAACACATATTAAAAATTAAAGAAAATGTTTTAGAAATAACCTAATTACTAAATGAAAACAGAAAAAGAAAAAATATTTGAAAAAATAATTTAAAACTTCCCAAATTTGATGACATATGTGTCTATATATCCAAGAAGCTCAACAAACTAAATGGGGAAAACTTAAGGATGTCCACACAATAAACAATAAAGACAAAACAGAATTATGAAAGTGGAGAGAATTAAGGATTTTTCACATGCAAGTGTTCCTCAATACAATGTACAGATAATTTATCATCAGGAGACCATGGAAGCCAGAAAGTGTTAGAATTAGATACCAAAGGTACCGGAGGAGTAAAACGTCAAACAATTCTATATTCAGTACGTCCTCCCTCAGCTATTTAAGAAAAACTAAGGCATTTCCTGATAAATAAGAGTTGAAGTAATCTTTCACCAAAACTGAAGTTTTCCAGTGTTGCAGCAGAGCTCAGGAACTAATCTTCAATTTCTTCTTCTTTCTGGGTTCTTGTCGCCGGAATCTGGTAAGCCCACTCACAGAAATGTACAAACGTAACACCGCAAAGAAGAATGAAACTGAGAACAAGCGAGCTGTCTAGGGGTTTATATAGCATGTAGTTGGCTGTGATTGGTCCAAACTTATGCTAATGAGGTTTTGGAAATGTACTAACGCTATTGGTCCAAGTTTATGCTAATTAGGGCTTGGAAAAGTAACACGCTATTGGTTAGCCCTGAATCCCGTTCTGTTTTGCCCTATTTCCATTTTCTCCCTGCTTCTGGACCCTAGAGACTGAAGTCATTGAATTGTCCATGTCCAGCAGTGTGTCTGGAGCTGCAGCAATGCACAGAGTGTGCTTTTGCAGTAGGCATCCCCACTGGGTGCTAGCTGGGCTGCTGTGGGGTGACAGATCAGCTTGCCCTGGCTCATCCCGGCACTGTCCCTACCGCCATGCCTTAGGCCTGCCTCGCTTGCATGGCAGGTTCCACATGGCCATGGGCTGTGCTTGCCACTTGTGCTACAGTCCACCTGAGCAGCTACTCAGCTGCTCAGCAGCTCCACCGCACCCGCTGCCGCTTCCTGGCAGGGACCAGTAGACCGGGTGTGAAGCGTGGCAGCCAGGGAGCCTGTCATTACTAGCATTCTGCCCTATAAGAAATGCTAAAAGGAGTACCTTCAGGCTGAAATGAAAGGGCACTGGATAGTAATTTGAAGCCATATGAATAAGTAAAACGACACAGAGAAATATTTTTAAAAGCCAATATTATTTTTAGTTTATAGTTTTATTTTTAGTTTATAGTCGTTTTCCTTACTGTGTGATTAGAAAGGCAAATGCATAAAATGAAAATCATAAATCTATGTTAATGAGTATACTATGTATAAAAATAGAATTCAAAACACAATAATACAATTCAAAAACATAATAACATAAAGGTAAGAAGATGTATAGGAGCAGTGTCTTTATGCTAATGAAACTAAGTTTATATTACCTAAGTGGGAAGTTGGGCACCATGCATGCCCAGGAGGGGACCGGGTCCTCACACACACTTCAGACCTCTCACCAGAGCACATGGGCTTTATTTTGGTTAACATTAACTAACATAGTGCATCCAAACAAGAAATATGAAGAAGGGCCTGATATAGATCTTAATCCTATGGACAAATCTATCATCTCTAACCTAATTCTTGAATATGCCCCAATGACTAATATTAGAAGCAATATCATGAAAGTGTCTACTGAACATTCCTGATGGTGTGGTTTTGAACGATTTCATGTCCTATGAACTCCTTTTTTTTTTCTTCCTGATTTGATTCCAGTAACTTCTATTTATATGGATCCAAGAGCTGGCTATTCAAAACCATGTGAGGCTGCTCAGTACTGGTCCTCAGGGTTCACAGTTTAACAGGCATCCATAGATGCTGCCATTATACAGTCCAAGACCAGTGTTTCTCGTGAGCAGGAGCTGAAGTCAACTAAAGCTGTGATTATGGGAAAAACCGCTGTTGCAGAAATAGATACCTTTCCTCAAAGAAGTAATTTTAATATACGTAGTTATAGCATTTTCACTTTTTGGATATTTTTTGGCAATTCATATTGTACCAAAAAAAGAAAAAAAATTAAAGGAATTTTTTAAGATAATGGGACTTCATGACACACTGCTTTTTGACTTTCCTGAGTTCTTCTGTATATAAGTTTGATTTTTCTTATGTCCCTTCTTAGAGTAGTCATTGCAATAGCTTCTTTGTTATTCCCCCAAAGTAGCAGCATTGTAATATTTCTACTTTTCTTCTTATAGTGATTATTATCATTTGTGTTTTTTGCTTTAATGCAAACACTTCTATTTTAAACATCAAAATATGGGAATAGTTGAATTTTTTTTGTCACTGTAGCTTTTGGATTTGTTGACCTTTTGATAACCTTCATGGAAGTTTTTCCAAATCATTGGCATGAATTTTAAGTCCTTTTGCTTTCAGTGTACTTTTTTGATTGGTATTGTACAGCCCATGCATTTAGAAGATTTTAATTAAGGTGCTTAATTTTCTAATTTGACTCAAGGCCCTTATCTTCTTTTTTAAATTTTTTAAAATATTTTTTTAGTTGTTGATAGACCTTTATTTTATTCATTTATTTACATGTGGTGCTAAGAATCAAACCCAGTGTCTCACACATGCTAGGCAAGTGCTCTACCACTGAGCCACAACCCCAGCCCTGAAGGCCCATATCTTCTAATCATGATAGCACATGAGTATATTGTAGGTCCTTTTGGCTCTCTTGATCAAGTCATTCCAAGGTAATTTGGCTTATGGAGATTATCTGTATAATTTCTAAAACTTTCATATTGGTCAAAGAACGAAAGAAATTTTAAGAAATTATTCAGAGGTCAATGTTAATGGGAATGTTAGTTTTAGTGAAATTGTTGAGCCTGTTTCTTCAGAATTTATATGCAGAGAAACCATAAAAATAAGTGGTATTCAGAATACATACAGAAAGAAAAATGAAAATATAGAGGCTTTGAGAAATTTGTCATCTTTGACATATATGAGGGTCAGATTATTGTATTACCTGGCCATAGCAGAACAGGAAAGATTACATGGATGAATATTCTTCATGAATTATGCCCACCTTCTGATAGGTTTGCATCTGTGTATGGATGCAGAGTCTCAGAAATAAAAAGTGTTTGAAGGAAGAAAGGTAATTTGCATTTTCCCATAGTTAAATAAACGCTTTGATCTTTTGACAATAAGAAAAATTTATCAACTTTGGCTTTAATCAAACTAATACCAGCCAACAATATAACACAGCAAGTGTAAAATATTTTACTAGATTTAGATATGCAGGCTGTCAAAGATAACCAAACTGAAAAATTATGTGGTAGTCAAAAAAGAAAGCTATCTTTAGAAATCACTGTTCTTGGGAATCTAAAGGCCACTGCTAGATGAACCAACAGCTGAAATGGAACCCCTGTTCTTGTCATATTATTTGAAATCTTTTAAAAATACAGAGAAGCCAATCAGGTGACAGTGTTTAATATTCACTTCATGGATGAAGCTGACGTCCTTGCTGACAGGAAAGTTGTCATATCACAAGGAATATGGAAATGTGTTGGTTCTTCAATTTTTCTTATAAGTAAATGGAGGATCAGCTAGCACATGGTCATGCACAAAGACAGATATGGTGCCATAGGATCTCTTTCTTCACTGGTTAAACAACATATACCTGGAGCTACTTTTCTACAACAGAATAAAAAAACAGCTGGTATATAGCTTGCCTTTCAAAGACATGGACAAGCCGGGCGCGGTGGCTCAAGCCTGTAATCCCAGCACTTAGGGAGGCTGAGACAGGAGAATTGCGAGTTCAAAGCCAGCCTCAGCAATGGCGAGGCGCTAAGCAACTCAGTGAGACCCTGTCTCTACATAAAACACAAAATAGGGCTGGGGATGTGGCTCAGTGGTTGAGTGCCCCTGAGTTCTATCCCTAGTACCAAAAAAAAAAAAAAAAAAAAAACAAAGACATGGACAAATTTTTAGGTTTGTTTCCTTCTCTAGTCATTCATTCAAATTTGGGTGTTATTTCTTACAATGTTTCCATGACAACTTTGGAAGATGTATTCTGAAAACTAGAAGTTGAAGCAGAAATCGATCAAGCAGATTACAGTGTATTTACATAGCAGCCACCAGAGGAAGAAATGAATTTGAATCTTTTGATGAAATGAAACAGAGCTTACTTACTTTTTCTGAAACTAAATCTTTCCTAATAAGCACCATGTGCCTTTGGAAACAGCAGGTGTCTGCAATAGCAAACCTTCATTGCCTTACCTTGAAACATCAATGTAAATCATTGTTATTTCTACTTTTTTGTAGTTGTTCAGATTTTTATGTTTTTGGTACATCACTCTTAAAAATGCTGTGGTTCCCATCAAACTTTTTCCAGACTTATATTTCCTAAAACCTGGAGGTAAGCCTCATAAATACAAAACAAGTCTGCTTCTTCAAAATTCTACCGACTCCAATATCAGTGATCGTATTAACTTTTTCACACATCACAACAGAACAGAGACAATGTTTCCTGACATTGACTGCATATCTGCCGCTCCCTATAGTGCAGATTTAAATGTGGTACATTTAAGTGGTGACAGTTTTCAGCTGTTTTAAATAGTACTTTTTTTTTACCTGTATTGATTAACATCATTCATAACTATCTCTCTTATTTAAATGTGACTGAAACCATCCAGATCTGGAATATCCCATTCTTTTTTGTGTGTGTGTGTGCTAGGGATTGAACCTTGGGCCTTGTGCATGTGAGGCAGGCACTCTACTGACTAAGCTATATCCCCAGTCCCCTGGAGTATCCCATTCTTTCAACAAATTACATTATTTTTTTAATTGAGCTGTATTTTCAAGCAACTGTTCTTGGCATCATTTACTGCAATTCCACCTTATTTTGCCATGAAAAATGCAGTGAATCATAAGATCAGAGCTTATACTCAAACTTTTAGGTCTTTTGCCATCCATATAATGAATTGGACGATCTGTTGTTAATACCCCCTGATTTGTTTGTTGTTCTTATTTTGATGCTAAGTAGTTGTTTGCATTTCATTATGGATTATATTGCTATACTGTAAAATTCCTTGTTGTGGTTTTTTGCCTTATTGGTTATATTCCATCAGTTATTCTGTTCACATATTATTCCTTTCACCTGGTAGAAAACTTTAAATACCAAAGAAATTTGACTACTTATCTATTTTGTGACAGCATTGGCTTTTATTGCAATCACTAAAATAATTTTATTTATGGGATACACAGTTACATCCATTTTAATCATACCTTTTGTATAGCCATTCCAATCTACACATTTCTAGTATGACTGATTTTTTTTGGAGGAGGGGTGTGGTACCAGGGGTTGAACTCAGGGGCAGTTGGCCACTGAGCCACATCCCCAGCCCTATTTTGTATTTTATTTAGAGACAGCATCTCATTGAGTTGTTTAGTGCCTCACTTTTGCTGAGGCTGGCTTTCAACTTGCTATCCCCCTGCCTCAGCATCCCAAGCTGTTGGGATTACAGGTGTGCGCCACTGCACCCAGCTTGACTGATTTCTTTCATAAAGGTTTCTGGGAATAACATAAAACAAGTGACAATGTCTACAATCCATAGGATAGGCTTTTAGTGACTGTTATAACACCTTACCTGCAGTAGATACTGTGGATTTTCTTCTTACAATACTGAGAAAAACACGGGCAAATCAATAGAAAGGATCCCTTTCTCAAGACCTTTTCAACAAAGTTCAAAACTAAGAAGTTTCCAGAACCACCCAACAATATGGATGAAGATGAAGATGTCAAAGCTGAGATAGCTAATGAGTTGCCAGTGCTGTGAGGAGAAACTAGTCATCGTGGTCAGCAATTTGCATAAAGAGTATGACAAAGATTTTTTTAATCTAAGAAAAGAAAGCGTCAACTAAATACATCTCTTTCTGTGTGGAAAAAAATAGAGGAAGAATTCTTGAGACTGTTGGATCCAAATGGTGCAGGCAAAAGCCCAATTATTAATAGTCCTGTTGGTGATAGTTAGCCAACTCAAGCCAGGTGTTTCTAAGAGATCATACTTCAGATGCAACTGAAGATGATGACTTGATAAGGTGTATAGGTTACTATCCTCAGATAAACCCACTGTGGTCAGATATTACATACAGTACAAGAACGTTTTGAAATTTATGGCTCTGTGAAAGAATGAATGCAAAGTGACCTGAAAGTAATAAGTCAAATAACAAATGCATTTGATTAAAATAAAACTTTAGAAAAGTATAAAGAAACTACATGCAGGAATCAAGCAAAAGTTATGTTTTGCAATAGGTCTGCTGTGGAATCCTTATATTATTCTACCAGATGAATCATTTACAGGTACAGATCCTAAGGTCAAATAGCACATGTGACAAGCAACCTGAACTGCATTTAAAAACAAAAAAGCAGGGCTCAATTCTGAACACTCATTACATGGAGGAGGCAGGGCTAGCTATGATGGAGTGGTCATTATGATGTCGGGGTAGTTAAGATGCATTGGGACAGTATAACATCTAAAAAGTAAATTTGCTAGGAAAAGTGGTTATCCATATGTAGGAGAATGAAATTAGACTATCTCACCCTGCACAAAAATCAACTCAAAATGGATCAAAGATGTAGGAATTAGACCAGAAACTATGCAACTCCTAGAAGAAAACATAGGGTCAACACTCCATCATATAGGCACAGACAACAACTTTGTCAATAGGACCCTAAAGCTCAGGAAATAATGTCAACTGTTAATAAATGGGATGGCATCAAATTAAACACTTCTGCACAGCAAAAGAAACAATTAGGAATGTGAAGAGCATCCTACAGAATGGGAGAAAATCCTTGCAAGCTACACTCTGACAGGGAATTAATGTCTAGAATATATAAAGAACTCAAAAAATTTGTCATCAAAATATCAAATTACCCAATTAATAAATGGGCAAATGAATTAAACAGACACTTCTCAAAGGAGAAATACAAATGGCCAACAAATATGTGAAAAAATGTTCAACATCAATAGCAATTATGCAAATCAAAACTACACTGAGTTTTCATCTCCCACCACTCAGAATGGCAGTCATCAAGAATACAAATAATAAGCCAGGCACAGTGGCACGGCAACTCAAGAGACTGAGGCAAGAGGATTGCAAGTTCAAAGTCAACCTCAGCAGTTTAGCGAGGCTCCAGGTAACTTCCTGAGAAAAATGAAGTTATATAACTTGCAGGAAAATGGATAAAACTTGAGAGCATTATGTTAAGTGAAATAAGACAAACTCAGAAGATTAAGTGTTGTCTGTTTTCTCTCATATGTGGAAGCTAGAGAGAAAAATAAAAAGAAAGGGGTGAATCTCATGAAAATCAAAGGAGGATTAGTAGAGAAAAGCAATCAAGGAGTGAGAGGCAGGCAGGGAGGGGGGCATTCTGGGGATTGATATTGGCCAAATTATCTTGTTATATTGTGTGCATGTGTAACAACAAATCCTATCACTATGTACAAGTGTAATTCACCCCCCAAAAAGTGGGAAAAAACAATAAAAAAAAAAAAGAATAGAATGAGCAAACTCATAGAGACAGAAAGATTAGCCAGGCAAGGTGGCTCACATCTGCAATCCCAGCAGCTCAGGAGGCAGGAGGATTGCGAGTTCAAAGCCAGCCTTAGTAATTTGGCAAGGCCCTAAGCAATTTAGCAAGCCTAGGGGCTGGGGATGTGGTTCAGTGGTTAAGTAACCCTGGGTTCAATTCCTGGTATCAAAAGAAAAACAAAAAGAAAAAAAGAGAGAGAGAACAAGAGAGACAGAAAGATTAAAGGATACCAGGGGTTGGGAGCAGGGGAAAATATGAAAAGTTATTATGCAGTGGGTTAGAGTTACTGTTAAGAGTGATGAAAAATTTTGGAAATAGCCACGATGGTTATCCAACATTGCATTTATGATTAATACCACTAAATTGCACACTTAATGATTAAAATGGCAAATTTATGTTACATATACTTTATCACAACAGAAAAGCAAAAGGTAATCTATAACTGGACATATCATAGTGAAAATGCAGAACAAAGGTAAAACATATATATTGTAATCAAGAAATCAAAAAAACGCCCAAGATAAACTTCTCAAAAACAATAATTGAAGCCAGATGGTGGTGAAATAATAACTCAGTATATCCCAAGAAAATAACTTTAAACCTAAAATTAATCATCATTACTTACAAACAAGGACCAACAAAAAACAATTTTATAGATTTAAAAAAAACAAGGAGAAGATATTTTTAATTCAAATAATGATGAAATACTAGTATCTAGAATCTATAAATCATCATGAATAAGACAAATTAACAAAAAAATGAGAAAGAATTTGAAACAGCAGTTCACAAATAAAGAAAATATAAGTGGTACATAAACAAAGAAAAACCACTTAGTTTTCTTAGTAATCAGAACATGCAAATTAAAACAACATCATTAGTATCCATCACATTGGCAAAACTTGGCAAGAATGCAGTGAAAAGAATACTCTTATACTTCCCTAGGTGGGAATGTATACCTTAAAGGGCAATTTGTTAGTATATTTAAAATAACTTGAAGTGCTAATATCCTGGAGTTAGCACTTCTGAGTATCTACCATAAAGAGATGTAAACAAAGAGATGTACATAAGAATCATCATTCCAGCAATGCTGGAAAAAGATTGGAAATCTATTTATTTGTTTGTTTATTTTTGACAGTACTTGGGATTAAATCCATGGGCACTTCACCTCTGAGTTGTATCTCCAGTTCTTTTTTTTTTTATTTTGAGACAGTCTCAGTGAATGGTCTAGAACTTACAATCTTCTTGCCTCAGCTTCCAGAGTTACTGGGAATACAGGCATTTGCCACAGCACCCAGTGAAATGACATTTAATATATTAAAATGACTAAATAAATGTAATATTTTGCACAATATTATACTCTACATAAATAAAATTGACTCTACATATATCAACAAGGACACATGAAACCATACAATTGAAAGAAAAAAATAAATTTTATGCTAATAAAAGCATAATGCCATCATTGTGTGGAAAAACACAAAACTGTTTTAATCTTTCCTTGGTGTGTGTGTATGTGTGTGTGTGTGTGTGTGTAAATATAAAATGATGATGGTTTTAAGAGTCTGAGTATCTTTCTGGGGAATGTAGAAGACACCAGGATAAAAGTTAGTCAAAAAGGACTTTCACATTACCTGTAATCATCTCTTTTTAAGTGTGTGCTAGTGTATTTCTAGTGTGTTTTTAAAAGAATGAAAAAAAATCTTCCTGGAAAGACACTTGGTAAGTAATAATGGTCACCTATGAAAAAGAGAAACAGGAAAACAAGGTGTAGTCAATGGAAATTTCTTGATGTTTCTCTCTCTAATCTTCTGCTGTTTATCCAGTATGTATTCGTGTTAGTTTTGTCCGTTTTTTAAATGTTGGGTTCACCACTTCAACAACACTTAGGGGCTAGACGTTGCTATTATCACACACGTGAAATGTGATTATGAATTTAATTCAATTCTTTATGAGAAAAATTCTGAAGCTTTTCTTTCATTAGATAAAATTTCTTTTTCTCTACACATAAATGACAAATTTTACCAGGCAAGGCCAAAGAAGGAAAGAATCACAGTAAAATCAGTAGAAAGCTAAACGTAATCCTTTAAGGCAAAAGGTAAACACAACTAATTTATTTTCATTTCAAATGAAATATTCAGTGAGTCAGTTTGTTTAATCTGCCTTACAAGTCAGGGGGAAAAATAGTTTAAAAAAATAAAGCCTGGACTTGGATTCTAATTTGTTTTGTTTTACTCTTCTGTGACTTCCCCTGTGCTTGTGGAAGCCTCAAAAGATGTCACTCATGTGTTTAAAAAAAAATGATAGATACGTTAAAATTCTCATAGGAAGAAATTTTACAAGAAAATAAATGTTACTATTTTCACTGGACAAAGGGCTTGAATCCTTTTGGTACTGCAATAAAGACATAACACTATAATGTTCTGACACTAACTTTTACCAAATATTTTATTTTTTAATCATTTTTAGAAATCAATAAAATTACCTAAATTATCAAATTCACTTTTAATAAATGAGTTATAACTGTATGAATAGCAATGACCTGAGAAATATTTATTATGGTTTTCATTTAGTGTATTCTGACTAGTTTTTAAATAAAAACTAATAACAAGGGTTAATGCAATAGCCTAGAACTGGTCATGTTGAGTAACTGAAGTTCCCGCACTTGAAGGTGGTTAACATTTAACCAGGCGAAATGTCCCTCAGAAGTTTACTCAGCTAAAATGCAGTTAAATGTATCCTTGTGCAATTTATTTGGCTAGAATTCAAACACAAGATTGGAATTTGTGTTAGGCAAGACAGCAAAAAAGTTAATTAGGCCACTGTTAATTTTTATGGAAAAAGAACAATTTATAAAATTGATTTTATGGCATTAAATCCCATAATCCTTACTTTGTCTCCAATCTCTAACACCAATGCTTTCTATTTTAAGTCAGTCAATCCTACATTTACACAACAATTATTTATTAAGCAACTACAACATGGCCCAGTAGGAAATAAAATAGACCAAACTGATATTGCAGATAGAGGAGAAAGATTAAAAACAAAATGAAAAAGGCAATTAAATTACATATATAAAAGGTTTAGTGCTCTAGGAAATAAGGGGAGGAAGATAGGAAATGAGGATAGGGGCTGGTTACAGTTTTCAATAGGGATTCAGAACCTCCATGAGAAGTCGACTCTTAAGCAGGGAATTACAAGAGATAAAAATTATTGTGCATTTCCTTTCTCCGGCTCAACCACCCTTTTGTTCTTTATCTCTCCTTCTTTCTTCCACCTTTTCCCTTCCTCTTAACTAGAGAATCTGTGTGATAAAATAAGTATTCTAAAGCTGTAGAGTCTTCATCAAAATTATAGTGGCTTTCCTTTTTGCAAAAATAATATATCTGTTTTCTGAAAATGTTGGTAAATTCCTTTCCTATGCTGACACCAACTGTAGACTTGTAATCATTCCCCTTATCAGACTTTGAGAATTGTAGCAGTAATTATCATAAGATTATTATAATGTAATGAGAATATTATTATGGAGGGGGAGGAAGGCAAACCACTCACTTCTTGCAAGAAGTCTACAAGGTAATCCTTCAATCAAAATACACAGAGCAGTTCTATTACCTCCAAACTATAAGTATTAATGAAGCAATCCCTGATGTCACAAAGTGGTGATAATAATATAATGACAGCTTCCACATTTTTACCCAATATTTTTCATTTGTTTTGGTTTGTTTTGGTTTGGTCTGATTTTTGGTACTGGGGATTGAACCCAAAAGCATTTCACCACTGAGCTACATGGCCCTTTTATTTTTTATTTTGAAACATGGTCTTGCTAAATTTCTCAGGGCCTCATTAAATTCCTGAGGCTGTCCTGGAACTCGTGATCCTCCTGCCTCAGCCTCCTGAGTCACTGAGATTATAGGCCTTTGTCACCACACCTGGCTAAATCAATTGTTTTTGACAACCAATTGCTAAACTCACTTTTCCTGACCACTGGAGTCTATGTACTATGAATGTGTGGATATAATAAAGTTAAATTTACACTTGTCATATATCCTACCAGCCCCATTTGTAAGCATTTCCTCAAAAGAAATAAAATAAAATAAATATGTCCACACAGAAAACTGCACATGACCTCTTGAATGTTTATAGTAGCTTTATTAATAATTGTAGAAAACTAGGAATAGCACAAATGTCCAACCAGAGACAAATATATAAACAAATTATGGTGCCACTATACAATGGACTATTACTCAGCAGTAAAAAAAGAACCAACTGCTAATTCAGAAAATGAAATGGATGTAACTCAAGTGTATTTTGCTAAGTGAAAGAAGCCAAACACACAATGTCACATACAGCAGATTTCCATAATTCCACTTCTATGCCATTCTACAAAAGTCACATTGGTGGCCAGTGGGGAGTAGGGGTGCTAAAAGTAGCCCAGGAAAACTTCTGGATGTAAGAGAACTGCTCTGTGTACTTGATTGTGGTCCTAGTTACATGACCATGTGTATTGGTCCAAAATAATACTAGGGCAGAGACAGAAAGCCATTATTTAATGGATACCAAACTTCTGTCTGAGATGATGAAAAAGTTCTGAAATAGTGGTAATGGTTGTGCAACATGATGAATGTAAATTAATGCCATTGAAATGTACACTTAAAGATAGTTAAATTGGTAAATTTTATTATGTATATTTTACCTTAAGAAAAAATAATGAATAAAACGCTGGAAGAATAAAAATAAATAAATAGAACTCTACACTAAAGGACTAAATTTTATTTGTAAGTTCTCCACAATATCTGACTCAAAAAAAGAAATAAAACAAATCTTACAGTGGTACAATTTTTAAATATTTTTATAACTCTCAAAATTTTCATGCTTGTAGCCAGCACGGTGGTTCACGCTTGTAATCCCAGCACTGAGGCTGAGACAGGAGAATCGGTGAGTTCAAAGAGCCTCAGCAGGGGGCTGGGATTGTAGCTCAGCGGTAGAGCGCTTGCCTTGCATGCGTGAGGCCCTGGGTTCGATCCTCAGCACCACATACAAAGCAATAAAATAAAGACATTGTGTTCATCAACAAATAAAAAAAAATATTAAAAAAAAAAAAAGAGCCTCAGCAATGGCGAGCCGCTAAGCAACTCAATGAGACTCAAAATAGGGTTGGGGATGTGGCTCAGTGGTCGAGGGCTCCTGAGTTCAATCCCCAGTACCAAAAAAAAAAAAATTCATGCTTATTTTCCTTTTAACATTTATGATACCACATTGTCCTAAATTTTTTCTTCTATTATTCTGGCTACTTCTATATTTCCTTAAATATTCTTTTTTTTCCCCTTAAGTATCCTATTCTAAGTCCTCTTCTTATTCTATATATTCTATGTAAGGAATTTCATCCATCCCATACCTGAAATCCTCCAAATATAAAGATTATTGCCAGATTTGTTATCTGCAGCAATGATCTCTTTTCCTGAGTTTTAGCCTGTCAGATCCTACTTGATGAGACATCCACAGGTATATCATGTTCAAGCAATACTCATGATTTCACACGCACAACCCCCAAACCTCCCTGCTGTATCTTCTATCAGCAAAAAGCATCACAATCCACCCAAGTAAAATAAAGACCTGGAAGTTATTCTTAACTTCTTTTCTTCCTTCCCATCCTAAACATTCAATAATTCACCATATAGCATTGACTTTTTTTCTTCTATATATCTTATGGATTCTTCACCTTCTATTCCTAACACACCTATCTTAGTTCAGAAAAACATCATAACATATCTAAATAATTACACCAGCCTTCAGCGGGAGTCCCTCCGCTTCCAGTCATTCACCCAACTACCCAATCTGATTACCTTCCTTCATTGCTTAAATCTTCCCACCATATGCTCTAAGTTCCTTGCCACAGCCTTTTTATTTGTAAGCTTTGGTCTAATTCAACATGAACTGTATCTATCATTTCCATCACTGTCCTGTAAGATTTAAAATAGTGCCCGTGTTGTTCATTGATATGTTCCGAAAGTATAGTGCAGTGTATTGATCTTAGTATTGCCTAATAAATATTTGATGAGTGAACCGAAGAACAAATATAATTATTGTAAATAGCAGAAGTTGGAGATTAAAAAAAAACAGTTTCAAGAGTTGGTGAGACCTCTCTATGATTGGTTGGAGCTTTCATAGGCAAAGCAATGAGGTATAGAAATGTTATTTTCTCTTCCACCCTTGTGGCTCCCGCCCTACATCGCTTCCTCACCACTGTCTTTGTTTTCACTCGCTTTCACTTGCTATTTCTCTTCCTCAGGAACATTTTTTGCGGGGGAAGTGGGAGAGTTTCCTCTTAATATTTTTTATTTTGATGTTTGAGTGGAACTCTTGAAGCAACATTCTAGAGCAAAGTGCTCAGGACCTGCTGTGCCAAAGACACTTCTTATTTATTCTTTATGATTTGATGCACAGATGAAAAACAACACACAATAACAGAAGTTGGTCATTAATAAATCATAGCCCAGTCTTTCAGTGCTTCTGTAAGCAGATGACATCTTCAGTTTTCTAGTTTTGTTTGTTTGTTTGTTTGTTTGTTTTGGTACTGGGGATTGAACTCAGGGATACTCGACCACTGAGCCACACCTCCAGCCCTATTTTGTGTTTTATTTAGAGACAGGGTCTCACTGAGTTGCTTAGTGCCTCGCCCTTGCTGAGGCTGGCTTTGAACTCGTGATTCTCTTGTCTCAGCCTCCCTAAGTGCTGGCATTACAGGCTTGCGCCACCACGCACGGCTTCTTTTAGCTTTTAACACTGCAACACCAACGATGCCTATGTCCAGGATCAGTTAAAGACTGTCAAGGCTGTTCGCCTGCGCCGCGCACGGAGGGGCTGATCGACGAGCGCCCCCGCCCCGCCAAACCGCCGACCCGCGCCGCTGTCCCGCCCTTCTCCAACAGCTACAACGCGCTGAAGCTTCGCTTCCCTGCCGAGGATGAGTTCCTCGACCTGAGCGCGCACAACCACCACAAGGTCAAAGTTTTGACCCCGGAGCTATATGTTGAGCTGCGCGCCAAGAGCACGCCAAGCGGCTTCAGTCTGGACGGCGTCATTCAGACTGGCGTGGACAACCTGGGCCACCGGTACTTCATGACCGCGGGCTGCGTGGCTGGCGTCGAGGAGTCGTACGTTGTGTTCAAGGCACCGTTCGACTCCATCATCGCGGACTGGCACGGCGGCTACTAGCCCAGCGATGAGCACAAGACCGACCTAATCCCGGACAACCTGCAGGGCGGCGATGATCTGGACCCCAACTACGTGCTGAGCTTGCGGGTGCACACGGGCCGCAGCATCCGCGGCTTCTGCCTTCCCCCGCGCTGTAGCCGCGGGGAGCGCGGGGCCATCGAGAAGCTCGCGGTGGAAGCCTGTCAAGCCTGGACTGCGGCCTGGCCGGCAGGTACTACGCGCTCGAGAGCATGACCGAGGCGGAGCAGCAGCAACTCGTGGACGACCACTTCCTCTTCAACAAGCCTATGTCGCCCCTACTGCTGATCTCGGGCATGGCCCGCGACTGGCACCACACCCGCGGCATCTGGCACAACGACACAATAAGACTTTCTTGGTGTGGATCAATGAGGAGGACCACTTGAGGGCCATCTCCATGCAGAAGGGTGCCTACTTAAGGAGGTGTTCAATCGCTTCTGCACGGGCCTCACCCAGATTAAAACTCTCTTCAAGTCCAAGAACGAGTTCATGTGGAACCCTCACCTGGGCTACATCCTTACCTGCCCTTCCAACCTGGGCACAGAGGTGCAGGTAGGTGTGCACATCAAGCTGCCCTACCTGGGCAGGCACAAGAAGTTCTCAGAGATGCTCAAGCAGCTGCGGCTTCGGAAGCAGGGCACAGGTGAGGGGCAGGTGACAAAGGCAGCCCTCCCGTTTGGGCAGACTTATTCTGCCTTGCTGACCTGGCTGTTTCCCCATCCCCAGGTGGTGTGGACACTGCTGCTGTGGGCGGGTTTTTTGACGTCTCCAACGCAGACCGCCTGGGCTTTTCAGAGGTGGAGCTGGTGCAGATGGTGATGGATGGAGTAAAGCTGCTCATTGAGATGGAGCAGAGGCTGGAGCAGGGCCAGTCCATTGACGGCCTCATGCCTGCACAGAAGTGAAGCCTGGCCCACGCCACCACCAGCCTGCTGCTTCCTAATTTATTTCCCAGACAGTGCCCGCCATGCACCCCTGATGTTCACTGCCTGGCGGCTGAGCCCTTAGCCTCGACGTAGAGACTTTTGTCGCCCTGGGTAGAGTTTAGTTTTGATGGCTGAGCTGTTGCTGATGCTAAAATAAACTAGGGTTTTGGCCTGGGTGAAAAAAAAAAAATGACTGTCAAATTCCCTTTCTCTTAGTTCATTCATTTTCACTGTCTCTTGGTCCCATATTTATCTGAATGAATACCTTTCAACATTCTCTGCTATTACTGGGGTGCTCTCAATTGTCCCCATGTTTTGTAGGCTGGTTAGGAAAGGGAGCTTGGGAAGGGTGTGCCACCTTGGGGAGGTGTGAGTCACCAGGATGCCTCCAGGGATGATCCCTTCCAAGGCTACAGGAAGTCCTCCCCGAGCCACGCCTACTATGTCCTGCCTATACGTGGCACCACTGAGCTCGGGATGAATTGCTTGCTGGTCTATTACTGACCAAGGAGCTGATGTGACAAAGAATTCCTTGTTGACACAGTTTCTTAAGCTTTCTGGGATGCGACCTGTGATTGCTCCCGGGAACTCGGTGGCAGCTGCTTCTCTCATCTCTAGTAATGCTTGTTCACTAACCAGGCCATGTGGAAAGTACAGATGAGATTTGGTGCATCTTTCAAAGAACCCTGAGAACCTGAGCAAAACTAAAGGGCTCCAATTCATGCACTTCAAGGGCTGCTCCTCAAATCCTGCCCTCCTCGAGGGCCTAATGCCAAGGCCTTCTTGTCCACCAGGCCACCGTGGGCTGCATTAACAAGGAAGGCCCCTTGCTTCTCTGCTTTATAGTAAAGTCATTTATGAGGTGGTGATTATGTTTGTTGAGATTGCACTGCAAGGAGACACAGTCGCTCTGATACAGCAAGTCGTGTAGGGTGTAGACCCTCTACACACCCAGGGACCGCTCTATCCCATCCTGCAAGTAGGAGTCATAAAATATGATGCTGAATCCAAAGGCCTTGGCTCGAACAGTAAAGGCTTGCCTTTTGCAACAGGAGCTGAACTGATCAATATTTGGGACACATCTTAATTCCTCAGTACGTTAATGTACTGGCTGGAAGTACATTTGCTTTTCCTTCTAGATCAAGTGGGCTCTTCATTTTTTGCAAAGATCCTATAAAAACGTTCCTGAGGGGCACTGTGGGAAGTTTCTGGTAGGTAGAAGTAGATACTGCTAAATGCCTTACAATCAAAGGACAACCCCCCCCCCACAACTAGTCCAATAATGCTGAGATTGAGAACGCCTGCTCCAAACCAAATGAAGTAGATTCCACCTGTAATATGGATTTCCACTACCTGTAACCTTTACTACCACCAACAGCAGCTACTCTGGTATGGCTTCTGAGCCTGTTAGGATTTATCTTGGATTATCATGAGGCCACAGTGAGATCAATGACTGTTGCAGGGAATTCTTGCCAAATTCTACATACTATGTTTGGAGGCCTTGGGCAGATCTTCCTGTTTTCACAGAACACTGTTACAAATAAATCCCTGTGGATTTGGGGGATTTCTGGGACCACACAGACTATATGGAGGAAGACACCACATTCTCTGTTCTCTTGCACTTTCTCCCCACACCATGGGGAAAAGTAGACATGCTCTGCCATGTCTTATCCTAATTCATCCGGCACACCTGCCTATAGTTGCTTCTGTCCATGGAAAACCCTAAGTACTACTCATGGCCCTTTTATATCATTCTATCTTTGTTGAACCACCACCATTCTATTGCCAACCCCCCCCCCATCTCTATCTATACCCTTTTTTTCTTTTTAACTGACAAACCACCATTGTATTATGTATAGGGTAAAATGTAATGTTTTGATACATGTGTACAATGTGGAATGATTAAATACAGGTAATAAACATACCTATCACCTTACTTATTTTTTGTGGTAAGACATTTAAAATTCACTCTTTTCACAATTTTGAAATATATGGTAATTATTAACTCTAGCCACTTTTTGTGCAATAGATATCTCAAACTTATTCATCCTCAATTTTGTAAGCTTTGACCAACATTTCCCCATTCCCTACCTCCTCACCCAGACTCTGGTAATCACCATTCTACTCTCTCCATCTGTATTCCTGAATGTCCCTTCCAAATTTAATATTATATGAGTCTACATAACCCTTTTT
The DNA here is from genome assembly GCA_004024805.1 of Geosciurus inauris. Classification (NCBI taxonomy): domain Eukaryota; kingdom Metazoa; phylum Chordata; class Mammalia; order Rodentia; family Sciuridae; genus Geosciurus; species Geosciurus inauris. Next base: position 26,600 of record PVHX01012504.1, read on the forward strand.
TCAACTCTTATTAATTGGTGTGACTAAACTTAGGTATGATTTGATTTAGGGAAATTACCTTCTCATTAGTCTGTCACTGAGACCTAAACTTCTAGTGTTCAAGAGCTATTCCTTTGTGTCAAAGCCATCTAAACACAGTAATTTGAAAACCAAATATTTGAATTGTTGACACTCATGATTGGATTATATGTTAAGGCTGGAGCTGCAACTTGAGGCAGGTAAGACTTTGCGCAAGTCAGACTTCTTTGAGCCTGTCTCTGCGTCCACAAAATCACACTATCATGGATATGGGCTATTGTTAGGATCACAGTGCCTTGAAAAATGTGAGGTACCAATAGAGCTTATTATTGGTGTCAAAAATAAACATATTATCAAGAATTTTGCTGTCACATTACTTTTCTCTTTGCTATGATCAGAAAATGTGAATTAGGAATACCAGGAAATGTGAATTAGGAATATCCAAATCACGAACAATTTCTAAGGAGATAGCAAGTCAAAGTTAAAGGTGCATTTCTAAAACCACTGGCCTTAGGACTTTTTAGAAATAAAGACATTACACATAATCATTTATGCATTTGATTTGTTTGTTTATCAAGATGCTGGAGTATCTGAAAAATTGTCCCTGAAACTCTCACCAAAAGTAGTGAATGATTCAGCCAGAGCCTATTTCTCTGTTTTGGTGAGTCACAAAATCTTCTCCAAATGCCCTATGGTTGTGGAGAACAGAACATGGTCCTTTTTGCTCCTAATATTTATGTACTGAAATATCTCAATGAAACCCAACAGCTGACTCAGGAAATCAAATCTAAAGTCATTAGCTATCTCAATGTTGGTAAGTAAGAGACAAAAAGTTAACTTTGCTGTTGTAAATGCATCTTTCCACAAATAGAATGAACTTTCAATGGGAAAGACCCTCTCAGAGGCATGGTAATAACTCTCTTGGAGGGTCTTGCATGCAGAAGTGCCAGGGCACATCAGTGGTTCTGTCTGGCTTCTCCAGCATCAGACTGCAATATAGGGATGCTATTTTACTCTGATGTATCATTGATACTTCATTAAATATCTAAAAACCTTCAATTCCAGGTTATCAGAAAGAGCTGAAATACAAACATCAAGATGGCTCCTACAATGCCTTTGTGGATCAAAATGACAAGAATCAAGGCAACACTTGGTAAGAAAAAGACTTTGTGTGCCAGGCCTTCTACAACCCTTGCTCTTCAAGGCAACCCTGTAATCTAGATATTAAGAACCTCATATTATAGAAGTGGAAGCTAGGATTATTAAGTAAATGTCACTAGGTTGCACAAACAATTTGCATAACTAAGATTATCTCGAAGTTTATATGCATTGATTACCAACATTTTTCTCAAAGACTCATCATACATAAAAATTTTAGGTGCTTAAGTTATTTTCCAGAATCCAAAGGTGCTAGAAACTAAGCCTAGAAAAGTTCTATATTTATATAAAATATTTATATATATAATATATCATCTACTATTACCTTCAATTTAATAACACTATATTTTTCTGAAATAAAACACACAAGCAAACAATAGATACTAAATGAAAAGGAGATTAGTGGAAGAGGGAAAGGGGAAGAATTTAATATTTTGAGACAAAAACACAGACAAGAAATTAGTAGATATAAGAAGTTTCCAAACAGACGAAATATCTCATCTATAAAAGAAAATCAGTGAAAGGGAGAATCCCTACCATGAGAGCACAAGTGTCTTAGTCAATTACCAGAGTAAAAAAGGAGCCTAATCCCTGAAGCAATGAGAAAGTAAACCAGAAAAGCACTTGAAACCACTTGGTAATAGATTCTTGGTAGGTAGATCCCAAAAGCTTTGGAATATCAAAGGGCAATCTCCCAACTCTAAGCACTCAGAACGACTCATACTGACTCAGGAGTGTTGAAAGGACCCTCACAAAGCCTGTTCATCTTAAATGTTCCAAGAAAACAAATGTCTTTTTTAATTAATTAATTTATTTATTTGTTCTATTTAAGTTTACATGATAGCAGAGTGCTATTCATTGTACACAGATGGAGCACACCTTTTCATTTCTCTGGTTGTATGTGATGTAGAATCACAATATACATGCAGTCATACCTAAAGCTAGGGCTATAATGTCCATCATATTCCACCATCTTTACTGTCCCCTGCCCCCTTCCCCCACCCACCCCTGTGAACAGAGTACCTCCATTCTTCCCGTGTCCTCCCCCACATTATGCATCAGCATCCACTTATCAATGAGTACATCTGGCATTTGGTTTTCTGAGATTGGCTTACTTCAGAAAACAAATTATCTTTATCACTCCACTTTTGGTCTTCCATCAGGCTTACAGCTTTTGTGCTCAAGACTCTCGCTCAAACTCGAGACTTTATTTTTTGGATGAAACACGCATTACCCAAGTCCTCACCTGACTCTCCAAGAAGCAGAAGGACAATGGCTGTTTCAGGAGCTCTAGATCGCTATTCAACAATGCTATGAAGGTGATTTCTTCTGTGAACTAGTCGCAAACACAATAATTCACTAATCCTTGATAATTTTTCTAAGAATGAAGATAGAAGGGAGAAGGGAATTCCAACATGAAAAGACTGAAAATTATGAAAGGGCAACAGGTAGTAAAATAATTCCACTAGCATTAAAGAGAAAAAAATGGAATCTAGGTTGGTAACATACTTTATACAATGGGAATGTAGTTAAGAAGAACTTCCAAAGAATCATAGAAGTGTAAAGATTGACCATTAGAAGAGAAAAACATCTTAAAGTGTTTCCTAAAATGGAATTAATCTCTTTCTCTTATATTTACAGGGTGGTGTAGAAGATGAAGTCACTCTCTCTGCCTATATCACCATTGCCCTTATGGAGATTCCACTCCCAGTCACTGTAGGTACCATATTATTTCTCCATCTTCCTAGACTGCTATGAAATCTTTTGACCTGTGGCTACCTCATTTCTCCAAATACCAAATGACATTTTTCATTTGCCAAATTCCATCAGGAAGGAGCACTTGTGTTGGGGATGTAGCTCAGTCATAGAGTGCCTTGCCTAGCATGCATGAGGTTTAATTCCTAGCATCAAAAAGAAAGAAAAGGAAAAAGGACCTGCCTATTCAATCAAAATATGTTCCATGTCTTCCAAAACTAACCCAAAACAAATTTCCTCTAACTCTGTTCTTATCAGTTTATATTTTAATTACAAATTAATTTTTTAAAAAGGAGTGATTTCCAACATACTATAGGGATACAGACACATGAATGTTTATAGCAGTGCAACTCATAATAGCCAAGTTAGGAAACCATACCAAGTGCCCTTCGATAGATTAATGGATGAAGAAAATGTGGTATATACAGCCATAATGAAGAATAAAATGATGGCATTTTTCAGTCAGTGAATGGAAATGAGGAGCACCATGCTAAGTGAAATAAACCAGACTCATCAAATCTCTCCTATATGAAAGCTAGAGCAAAGTAAGGGGAGAAAAGAGGGAGGGCCAGATATCATAAGGATAGAGGGAATACCAGTGAAGCAGAGGAGATTGAGGAGGAGGGAGAAGGAATCAGAAGGGGAAGAAATGTGGAATGAATTTGACAAAACTACACTATGTGCATGTATAGATATACCACAGTGAATTTCACCCTCATGTATATCAATAAAGCACCAATTGAAAATAGATAAATAAATAGAAGGAAGATCAGTAGGGAAAGGTGAAGAGGAGGGAGAAGAGGAAGAGAAAGGAGGCACTGAGGAATGAAATTGTGCAAAGTAAATTTCATACATGTATGATTTATCAAAATAAAACCCATTATTACATGTGACTACAATGTACTAATATAAGCACATTAAAAAAGGGAATGATTTGGAGGCTGGGATAGGAGAATCGTGAGTTCAAACCTAGCCTCAGCAATGGTGACGCGCTAAGCCACTCAGTGAGACCCTGTCTCTACATAAAACACAAAAGAGGGCTGGGGATGTGGCTCAGTGGTCGAGCACCCCTGAGTTCAATCCCCAGTACCAAAAAAAAAACAAACAAGAATGGTTCTTGCTGGGCACAGTGGTGTGTGCCTGAAATCCCAGTGACTCAGGAGGCTGAGGCAGGAGGACTACAAGTTTGAGGCCAGCCTCAGCAATTTATCAAGAACCTAAGCAACTTAGTGAGAGCATGTCTCAAAATAAAAAATAAAAAAGGACTGAGGATGTACCTCAGTGGTAAAGCACCACTGGGTTCTATCTCCAGTACCAAAAAAAAGGACTGATTTCTAAAATGGTGGTCAAAGAGAGACTGATTGATTGATTGATTGAATGATTTGAAAAGCACTGGGATCAAATGTCCTACAATCTCTAAGTTTATTTAAGTACCTGCTGTTTTCACATAACTCAGAACAACATTATTCTCCCTTCACAGCACTCTGTTGTCCTCAATGCCCTGATCTACCTGAAGTCAGCCTGGGTGATAACAAAGGAAGGGTCCTGTGGCAGCCATGTCTATGCCAAGACACTGCTGGCCTATGCATTGGCCTTGGCAGGTGACCATGACAAGATGAAAGAAATACTGAGCTCATTTGATGAGGAAGCTGTGAAAGAAGGTGAGAACATATGTTGGGATATTTCTCCCCACCCACTTCCCTGAATGGAAAACGGCAAGAATATTGACTCCTGAAAAACAATCTTCCATTTTGACCTATGACTCTTTGAAAAGCTGAGATTTCTATGCAAGCTTATGCATTAGAAATTAATGCGCCTTGGGGCTGGGGTTATGGCTCAGTGGTAGCGTGCTCGCTACCACTAGCACGCGGGAGGCACTGGGTTCGATCCTCAGCACCACATAAAAATAAAATAAAGATATTGTGTCCACCTACAACTAAAAAATAAATATTAAAAAAAAAAAGAAATTAATGTGCTTTTTATACCCAAGCCTTCCCTGAAATATCTTATTATACAGAGAACAAAATCAATAAAAGTAACATCACAAGAGAATTCAGGTATTTCAATCTCCCTTTATTCAGACAAATATGGTTGACATTTTTACTTTTATTTATGATATATGTATGCATATCAGAATCAGTAAAAACTACTAAGAGCCATAGGAAAGGAACTATCATCCATAATGACAGTTTTCATGTTTTACTATTTCTATCACAACTCTGAAATCAATGGATATGTTTTATATTTCATTTCAACTGAACACTGAATAATACCTTTAGATTGGGAGTGAAGGAATCAATCAGCCAGGGAATTATGTCTGCCATTCTTTTCTTACCAGCTCTAGTAGAACAACATTTGAGAAATTGGTCCAGTTGACATAAAATTCTGCTCTCCATACTTTCCTCAACCACACTAAATCATATCAAGTTCAAACTTTTTCTCTATATTAATAAACCTAAGGATATTATGACTGGAATTTTAAAAACTACTCCAACTTTTCTTATATTTCTTTCTAAATAGAGATGTACAGTTATACATTGAATACTAGTTTTAATTATTTCTTTATTCTTATCCTTAATACAACTCAATCCATTGGGAACAGCCTCAGAAACCCAGGGCACCACAGGGGCTTTTGTACCAACCCAAGGCTCCCTCTGCTGAGGTGCAGATGTCTGCGTATGTGTTTTTCTCTCGCTTCACAGTCCAGCCGGCCCCAACCTCAGAGGACCTGACTTCTGCAACTCACACTATGAAGTGGATCACAAAGCAACAGAATTCCCATGGTGGTTTCTCCTCCACCCAGGTCAGCGATCACCCAATCCCACCACAAGATTCTTTTCCTCTACAGTCAAACTATAGTTGAACTAGAAACAAATGAAAAATATCAGGAGAAAGGGTAAGGAAGAAGACATAAATCAATGAAAGATTTTTTATGAGTATTTTGCATCTATAGGAAATAAGAAAAAGAGCCTCAAACATTTCCCAAAATTACTTGTTCTAACAACGGCAAAAATTCTGAAATATCTAGAAGTAACCCCTGATACTGAACTAGCATGGTAGATTATCTTAAAAATTACATGTGAACCAAACTTACATCTTCATGTTCCAGTTGTACTGAGTAGCATTTTCTTTCCCTCTTCTCCAGAGACTTTTCTTATCTTATTTATAAATAGATTTCCCTTGAGTTTTCTCAAAAGTAACAGAAACTCATGCATTCCCTCTCAATCTCCCAACATGTGAGATCAATCAGGATTTTAAACCATTAAGCATACCATCAAGACACATACAAATCTATAGACTATTATTTCTTTCTTTCTTTTCTTTTTTTTTTGGTACCGGGGATTGAACTCAGGGGTACTCGACCACTGAGCCGCATCCCCAGCCCTATTTTGTGTTTTTATGTAGAGACAGGGTCTCACTGAGTTGCTTAGTGCCTCGCCATTGCTGAGGCTGGCTTTGAACTCGCAATTCCTATCTCAGCCTCCCAAAGTGCTGGGATTACAGGCTGCACCCATGCCCAGCTTATAGATTATTATTTCTAAAAAAAAAAAAAAAAAAAAGCATACACACATATCTAACATAATACTATAATTATGAGTATACATGGCAGAACTTATCTTCAGAGAACTCTGTGAAATGGTAGACTCCTCTAAAGGAGAAATAAAATGTAGGGAAAGGAAACTTCTATTAATTATGCCACCTTGGTTTGCAATTCACTTCTTTCACTCTTACCTTTGAAATGGATAAAATCTTCTTTATGATATTAAAATAGCCTCTGCATGTTGATTTTCACCTTTTTGAATCCTGTTGTCTAAAGGACAGCATCAAGACCCATTTTTGTTAGAAATTAAGAAAGATTCTAATGGGAAGGATACTCTGGGGCATGAAGTACATTCCCATAGTGTTATACCAATGAAGAAAGTGAAAAACCATGGACAGTATTAGAATTATAGTTTTTCTTTAATTTGATCAGAGTGCAGTATGACCAATACTTGGTAACTGCCTTGGTGTCTCTTGAAGGCACGTCAAAAACAGAAGTAAGTCTGATGATGAGAGAGAATAAGACTGTAATTTGGGGAGAAGATGGTGGGTATCATTGTGGGTATCAGAGACAGAGGAAGAAAATCAGCAAATACCAGAAAATGAACCTGATTCTTATGTACATTTTTTACTTAATATAAAAGAATTCACTTATACTAGAGCAAGCCATATAAGGAAATCATGTGAACATCTTAAGTCTATGTCATAAAAAAAAAAAATCAGCCCTAGAATTAAAGTCCAGAGTTCAAATATGGAAGATAAAACCTCATGGCACCTTTGTAATGGTAAAAATGGACTTTGGGAAGAGTCCAAGCCCCTAAGAATTGATGATATCCTGAAATTTCACATTCATCTCTTCCAGGTCATTGTGGTAGCTCTCCATGCTTTGTCCATATATGGAGCTACTACTTTTTCCAGAACTGGGAAAGCTATATTGGTGACCATTCAGTCTTCAGAGACATTTTCCACAAAATTTCAAATGGAGAACAGTAACCAACTATTACTACAGCAGGTCTCAATACTAGACGTCCCTGGGGAGTACGACCAAAATGTATCAGTGGAAGGATGTATACTCAGCAAAAGAAACAGGTAAGTTTCCTTTTTTTTAATATATATTTTTATTCTAATTGGGTTTACATGATAGCAGAATGCATTTTGATTCATTGTACATAAATGGAGCACAGCTTTTCATTTCTCTGGTTGTACACAATATAGAGTTACAACATATGTGCGGTCATACGTGAACCTCGGGCGCTATTGTCCATTGCATTCCAAAATCTTTCCTGTCCCCATGTCCCATCCCTTCCCTCCTCTCCTCTTTGATCAAAGTTTCTCCATTCTTCCCATGCCCCCTCCCACATTGTGATTCAGCATCCACTTATCAGAGAGAACATTTGGCCTTTGATTTTTTGGGATTGGCTTACTTCACTTAGCATGATGTTCTCCAACTCCATCCATTTACCTGCAAATGCCATAATTTTATTCTCTTTTAATGCTGAGTAATATTCCACTATATATATATACCACAGTTTCTTTATCCACTCATCTGTTGAAGGGCATCTAGGTTGGTTCCACAGTTTAGCTATTGTGAATTCTACTGCTAGAAACATTGAAGTGGCTGCATTACTGTAGTATGCTGTTTTAAAGTCATTTGGGTATAGACAAAGGAGTGGGATAGCTGGGTCAAATGGTGGTTTCATTCCAAGTTTTCTAAGGAATCTCCATACTGTTTTCCAGATTGGTTGGCAGTCCCACCAGCAATGTATGAGTGTGCCTTTTCCTCTACATCCTCGCCAACACTTGTTTGTATTCCTGATAACTGTGATTCTGACTGGCATGAGATGAAATCTTAGAGTAGTTTTGATTTGCATTTCTCTAATGGCTAGAGATGTTGAACGTTTTTTCATATATTTGTTGATTGTATATCTTCTTCTGAGAAGTTTCTGGTCAGCTCCTTGGCCCATCAATTGATTGGGTTGTTTTTTTTGTTGTTGTTGTTGTTTTTGGTGTTAAGTTTTTTGAATTCTTTATATGTCCTGGAGATTAGTGCTCTATCTGATGTGCACATGGCAAAAATTTGTTTCCAGAATGTAGGCTCTCTGTTCACCTCATTGATTGTTTCTTTTGCTGAAAAGAAGCTTTTTAGTTTGAATCTATCCCATTTCTTGATTCTTGCTTTTATTTCTTGCACTTTAGGAGTCTTGTTAAGGAAGTCATGGTCTAATTCAACAGGATAAAGATTTGGGCCTACTTTCTCCTCAATTAGGCACAGGATCTCAGGTCTAATTCCTAGGTCTTTGATCCACTTTCAGTTGAGTTTTGTGCATGGTGAGAGAAAGGGGTTTAGTTTCATTTTGCTACATATGGATTTCCAGTTTTCCCAGCACCATTTGTTGAAGAGGCTATCTTCTCTCCAGTGTATGTTTTTGGCACCTTTGTCGAGCATAAGATAAATGTATTTATGTGGGTTTGTCTCTGTGTCTTCTATTCTTACCATTGATCTACATGTCTATTTTGGTGCCAGTACCATGCTGTTTTTGTTATTATAGCTTTGTAATATAATTTAAAGTCTGTAATTGTAATGCCTCCTGCTTTACTCTTCTTGTTAAGGATTTTTTTGGCTATTCTGGGTTTCTTGTTTTTCCAAATGAATTTCATGATTGCTTTTCCTATTTCTATAAAGAATTATGTTGGGATTTTAATTGTAATCACATTGAATCTGTATAGCTCTTTGGGTAGTATGGCCATTTTTACAATATTGATTCTGCCTATCCAAGAGCATGGGAGATCTTTCTATCTTCTAAGGTCTTCTTCAACTTCTTTCTTTAGTATTCCGTAGTTTTCATCGTAAAGATCTTTCACCTCTTTTGTTAAATTGATTCCCCAGTATTTCATTTTGGGGGGTCTACTGTGAATGGAGTAGTTTTTCTAATTTCTCTTTCAGAGGATTCATCACTGATGTATAGAAATGCATTTGATTTATGGGTATTGATTTTATATATCCTGCTACTTTGCTGAATTCATTTATTAATTCTAGAAGTTTTTGGTGAAATTTTTTTGGATCCTCTAATTAAAGAATCATGTCATTTGAAAATAATGATAGTTTAACTTCTTCTTTTCCTATTCTTATCCTTTTAATTTCTTCTTTCTAACTGCTGTGGCTAGAGTTTCAAGGACTATGTTGAATAGACGTCAGGTAAGCTTCTTGAGGAAAGTTGGAAAGATTCAAATGTAAATTCCCTTCCCAAAAATGGAAAATCTTGTATCTGCACAAATAAAGGGCAAATAGGGAGAAATAAAATGATGGCAGATTGAGAAATCCTGTGGACTGGAGATAAACTTACTCTGTTAATACAACAGACAGCTCTGAAATACAATGTGCTCTTAGAGAAAAAAGAATCTCACTCTCCAAGTACAGGAAATATCTCAAATATGTGATGAACCCAAAACCCAAAAGAGCTTCCAGATCTCACTATAAGTCAGATAAGAATATCTACCTATTACCTAGCTATTAAAATATTAGCTACCTGCCTGTGCAGTGGCTCACACCTGAATCCCAGCGACTCAAGAGACTGAGGCAGGAAGATCGTGAGTTCAAAGCCACCTTCAGCAACTTAGCGAGGCCCTAAGCAACTTAGCAAGACCCTGTCTCAAAATTAAAAATAAATAAATAAAATATTAGTTACCTAGAACTTTTCAGTAAATAGACTAAGGACATCTGGGGAGGAGAGAATCCAAGATGGTGGCCTAGACAGAAGCTGCATTCCTAGTCTCTCCGTGACCCACAATTAAAGCAGTGGAAATACTGTTTCTCTGCAAGTTATTAGAGGACCCTCGACAGCTGCCTCCATACAGGAATTCCAGTCACGTGCCCGTGCAGACATCTAGACCCCAGCCATTAGCCCATGAAGGACCTGCTCCCACACAGCCCTCCACCACCACCACCCCATTCCAGTGCCCACACACTGTGCAGGACCTCTGGTCACCCACCAACACAAGACCCCTGGCTGCTGCTCCTGTGTAGACCTCTATCTACCAGCATGGAGCTGCTGCGTACACCTGGGGACACCAGACAGGAAATGGAGAGAGTCACATACTTCAACACAGCATGCCACAGAGCTGCATCTCTGAACACATCACCCAGTGCCACCTCCCAGCCCAGCCCTACACCCTATCTCTGAAAGCAGATGCCTGCATTGTGGGACACCTTCATCGCCATCTTGGACCCCAGGAGAAGAAACAAGTAAACAACAGACAACCCCACCTACTGGATGAGAAGAGAAGCAATCCTTTTTATTTACCTTGAGATTTTTTTTTTTTTCCTTTTTCTTTTCTCTCTCACTCTTTTCGGGCCCTCACATCCCCAACATTTGTGAAACCAAGTATTTGTCACACATTAGGCTACTGAGGACTGGGGTATCTGCTTGGTATATTACAGTTGTATTATGTAGTCTCGTATCTTCTATTTTTGCATTTGTTACTTTTCTTAATTTTTATGTTTTCTTGTTTGTTGTACTCTATTTTCTTCCTACCTACTTGTCTTCCTCAAGCGTCTTTCACTCTTTTCTGCTACTAGCCAACTTCTTTTGGATTCCTCTTTCACACTTTCTAAGATCTAATAACTCTATATTCTCACTTCCTACCTTCCTAACATCTCATCCTACACCCCACCCCCTGGTACTTTCTAGTCCACCAGAAGAAACTGTAGATCCTTTTGCAAACCTATTTTTTATATAGTAGATACTAATTGAACTCATAAGTCCTGTATATTGTGACAAAGCTGTAAATGTCCCTTTAGGAGCTACTTGGTTTAAAGCTATATATTATTTGTATTGAGCTCTGTTAATATTGGTCTCCCCCTTAAAGGAGAGGTATTAGAACCCTGCAGGAAATCTTTAAGCCTATAGGATAAAGACTGTAACACCTCAGATCCACAGTGCTAGAAGGGAAGACACACAAACATGAAAAAACAAGGTAAGAAAGTGCCCTAAACAAACCAAGATACTACATTATTAGAATCCATGGTCAACACAGAAGAAGAAATGTCAGAGAAGGAGTTCAGGATGTACATAATTAAAATGTTCTGTGAATTAAAGGATGATATAAGAGAGCAAACAGGCAGCAAAAGATCATTTTGATAAAGAGCTACACAAGCAAATACAGGAAGCAAAAAAATATTTCAATAAGGAGATAGAGATTCTGAAAAAGAATCAAACAGAAATCATTGAAATGAAAGAAACAATAAACCAAATTAAAACTCAATAGAAAGCATCACCAACAGATTAAATCACTTGGAAGACAGAACTTCAGACAATGAAGACAAAATATTTAATCTTGAAAATAGAGTTGACCACACAGTGAAAATGGTAAGAAACCATGAGCAGAACTTCCAAGAATTACAGGATAACATGAAAAGACCAAACTTAAAAATTAAAGATCATTGTCAATATGAGATGTATAAGCTACAAAAAAGTGGCATATACTAGAGATTCTAAGATCTGGTTAACATCCTTTGTAGAATGTGTTTGAAAATGCAGATTTCCCCTCAGGAATTTAATTCATTATTTCTCAGCTGTGCTCAGGCATCTATGTATAATGAACTCTGCAGGTGATTCTGCTATGCAGTCAGTGTTCAAAACCACTCATATTGGCAATAAAAGCTCTCTATTTGAGGGATGGAAAGATCACTAAGCACAAGGCAGTAGTTAAGAAAATTAAAGGTGTCAAGGCTTATGCTGGACCTTGAAAGAGGGCAAGATTCAAAATACAGGGAGGCTTATTTCTTTCCTTTTTTCAACTATTGTTACACAGGGAACCGTCTAGTCTCCAATACGGTGATAGCTCATGTGAAGATGATGTCTGGTTTCATTCCACTGAAACCTACAGTGAAAATGGTAAGTAGATGCTAGATATTTGGATTCCTCTGTCCATGCCAATGACATCCTAATAATGGCAACCTTTATCAAAGCAACATTGGTACTAATCTAAAGAAATTGAATTATGTGGTTTCAAGTATATGTTTAGCATTATGCTAAGTGCCAACACAAGAAATATAAGAAAGGTATCTGAATTAATTGAGCCTACCCTAGTTAAGAATACAAAATTGCATAACTGAAACTGTCAACTAACATTTCAAGACAAGATATAATTAAGTACCAGAATTATCAATATAGCCCTTAAATACTATGAACATTTAGAGAAAGTTGAGATCAGTATCAGAGTACAGCAACCTTTACAGACCATCCAACGAATCACCAATCCCTATCCACTTAGGCACACTTCTCTTTTACTTCAAACAAAAGTCAAAAATACCTGGGCTAGGGATACAGTTAATGGTAGAGCATTTGCCTAGTATGTATGAAATTTAATTCCCAGCACCACAGAAAAAAAGATAAGTATTATCCATTGCATAGTCATGTGAATATTCAATAGTGCATGAAATATAGCAGTATTCATAATTTTCTGTATTTTTTCTTTGCACAACTCCAATCCCACAGTCTGTCTCTTTGTACCCCAAGGGGTTCATTCAGTAACGCAAGGGATTTCTCTCATTTCCCTCAACTTGAAGGATCAAGGCACATGAGCGGGACAGAAATGAGCAACAACAATGTCTTAATTTATGTGGATCAGGTGAGAGCCCTACCAATCTTGCTAAGTACACCTAGCTAGGTCTCTTCACCTAGGAAGCATGTGGTTTAAGAAGAACAATTAATTCTAAAGAAGGCCTTTTCAAAAAGCATATCCTCTCTGTTCACATTAGATAATATTTTAAATTCTCTTTGCTCATTATAAGCTTCCGTGGGACTTGGATAGTCAAAGATGAAAGGGTTGTGGGAAGGCCAGTGGATATGATGTATTTGTCCTAAAATGAGAGTATGAATATTTCTGTACTTCAGGTAAACTCTTCCATAAATAAGCCTGATCATCTACAAGCCACATTGAAAGCTACTGATGAAGAGTAAGAAGTGCTCAGGTGGATCAACAATTATATCAATCTCAAAAAATTAGATGATAGATGCATGACAGATATGCTATTGCTCAAGATATGTTAGTCACAGTCAGTTTTATCACAACACAATGTGATGGATTTCTTTAGAAATCCAAGATCACATCCCTGATGTAGGTCAGTCTCCTGGATACTAGGAAATAGTAGAATGGATAGAGTCAGTCTGCTAGTAACATTTCAAGGCAAGATATAATTAAACACAGAGCCATGTGTTTGACATTACAGAAGAATGTGAATAATTGTAATTGTTTAAAAGACTGGTAAATTTCTCATCTACTATCAGGAGCCTCTACTCTTGTTCCCCAAGTTCCTATTCCAAAATCCATATCACCATCTGCATATGTAAGCAATTAGGGAACACAGTGAGTTTGAAACTGAATGCTGTAAGCCAACTAAGAATTTTTTTTCCTCAAAGAATGAAGACTGAATCATGCTAAAGAAAAAGAAATGCAACCTCTTGGTTCTGGATTATTATTCTTTCCTTTCTCAGGTTACCAATCAGACATTGAAGCTCTCTTTCACTGTTCTGCAAGACATCCCTGTAAGAAACCTGAAGCCTGTTCTTGTGAAAATCTGACTACTATGAGACAGGTGAGCAAGAGAGGACCAAAGACCCTAAACAAACTCAATTTTCTTTCTTTTAAATATATATTGTTTAATTTTTTAGTTATAGATGGACACAATATCTTTATTTTGTTTGTTTATTTTTATGTGGTGCTGAGGATAGAACCCAGTGTCTCACATGTGCGAGGCAAGCGCTCTGCCACTGAGCCACAACCCCAGGCCCCTCAATTCAGTGAAAGAATGAGAGTTCAGCAAATGGTTGAAAGTTCTATTTTTAATTTTTTCTACCACCAACGCCTTATTCCTGCCTCTGTGGAATAAGGCATTGGAATAAGGCATAAGGAAAATTACTGTAAAATCACCTACAACATAAAGCCCATCGATCACAGAAAGTATTCCAAAGAACCAAGATTTTTACAAAGTGCTTATAGATGAAGTGATACATAAATCTTCTTAAAAATATAGAAATATAGGGCAATAAATAAACTCTAAATAATTATACAGATTATAGTGGAAATTATTGATGGGAGAGAACTACAACCTCAATAGTCACTGAAGAACAGACAAAATTTGAGTTAGAGCATAAAAGATTGGTATTATTGTGATTAGTGGAGAGGAGCATGCCGAGTGTTTCAGACTGGGAGAGAAGCACAAGACATATCATGCAGAAAAAAGCAGCAAATAGAGAAAGAGAACTGAAAGGGAACCTACAGGGATCCCTCTTAGTAGTCTGCTTGAAGACTGCAGCATGAGCAGACTTTGATTTTCCTCCTGAATAAGACTATATCAATATCAATGGTTTCAAAAGCAGGCATTCCTTGCTTGATGTGTTTATTTCCCCCAGAGAAACGACTTTTCAGCAATCATGCAGGTCCTGAGTCAGAAAAGTCTGCAGTCAATATGTCAAAGATTTTCCCCCAAAACCATGCCCCATCCAAAGCCCATTCCCAAGCTTTTCTCCCATTGTGTCTTTCAGATGAAACAGTTTTGCTGAATACAGTGACCTCTGTCACACAGGTAAGCAACTTACACTCCATGTCCCAAGCCTTCATTTTGTTCTCAAAACCTGTTCTCCCAAATATAAAATCATCTCCATCTTCTATTAGTATATGGATTATCCATACTGCATAATAACACAGAAATATACATCTTGGGAATGAAGCTCTAACTCTCTGTGAGATTCCTCTAATTCCCTTATCAGAAGAGTCTGTTATATTTTAGGGTAGATATCTAATAGATCTCATTCTTTACCAGAGCCAGTTTGGTTTTCTTTGGCTCTGTTATCCATATGCATTAGAATTATATTCACTCCTTGGCAAGACCTAAATCATGCTGTTTATTTTCCTTGTATCTCCACAGACACAAAGAAACACAATTTTTGAGGATTATATCTGCAAATTGTGCCTTGCTGGAATTCTCAAAATCAGGATGCTTTAAGAGGATTGTTTTATCTCTGCAATACAGATAATGACCAAGCTTCATGAATAAACATGTATTTCTAGAGAGTCTCTATCATAAATTCCTTCTTCATTCATTGCAAATTTATTCTACTTGCTCTGTACCCTGTATTTGCAATGGGAGAAAAAAGACATTCTAATGGAGGTAAGAGCATATATTATGAAATTGGGAACAATTCAAAACAGCCTTAATATTAGAGAACTTCAGAATATGCACAGTAATGTAATAGTAATCTGAGAAAGCTTGCATCTCCCCATCTCAAAAAAAAGTTGGGGAGATTAATAATAATACGAGCATAATGCATATCTGGGTGGAAAATTTTTTGCAAAGTCAGAAAGAGTGGTCTTTAATGCCAGGTAAAATGACTAGCCTGAGTAGATGGGTGTTCCATATTGCAGAATGGTAAAGACTGATGGATAAGTTAATAAGCTATTTTAAGGTGGGTGACAATAACATTATGGCATTTCACTGAGTTAGAAATTAGTTGGCTTGACTTCTAGTTCAAAACTTGCTCCTGACAATTTGTATGACTTTGGGTTAATCATCTAACCACTAGATATCAATTCCATGTGTGACAGTCTAGTCTAGTGGGAAAGGAATAAATAATTATAGAATCAAAGTATCTGAGGGTACAAGAAACTGTAGAAGAACAAAAGAGATAGAAAGGTCCACTTAGCTCTTATTTAAAAAAAAAAAACAGCAATACTGAACATCTACCATTTGCTAGGCACTGTTCTTAGCGTTTTGTGTGTTATGAAATCCCATTCTCACAATCATGCTATGGTGTAGGTACTATTATTAATCTAATTTTTAATTTTTAAAAAAACAGAGGCTTAGAGACAGTAAGCAATTTCTCCAAGCTCCGAGTAATTCAAAAGGCAAGATCTGAACCTGGACATTCTGGCTCCAGAGTCTGCACCCTTCACTACTTCCCTGTACTACTTCACTATGGGGAAGGAGAAGGTTGTCTCTTCTTTTGAGATTTCATATTTCAGGGGAGCCTAAATGCAAAAAGAGAGATGTGTTTGCAAAAAGAAACATGGATGTAGGATCAGGGAAAAGAGAGAAAAATGGGGCAGAGGAAGGAAACAGGAAAGACATTTCAGAGCCCCTGGGTGAGTTCATGACTGGAACCTGCTGCAATCATGTGGTGCCAGTGAACCTTTCTAGTATGAGGCATGTGGGATTGGTAGACTATGACCAGTACTACTCAAGATTTGAATATACCTTTTCCCAAAATCAGACTACACTGAGGGAAAATGTGTTAATTAGCTTTCTGATATTGTGGCAAAATACTTGGGATAATCAACTTCAAAAAATTAAATGTTTATTTTGGCTCACAATTTTGTGGCAAATGCTTTGGGGCCTGTGGCAAGGCAGCACATCACGGTGGGAGTGGCAGGGAATAGCCAAATTATGGAACCAGCCTAGGTTCCATCAGTGTATAAACAGACAAAGAAAATGTGATATATATGCACAATGGAGTTTTATTCAGCCATAAAGAAGAATGTAATTAAGTCATTTGCAGGAAAATGAGTGGAACTTCAGAGCATTATGTTAAGCAAAATAAGCCAAATTCAGAAAATCAGAGGTCATATGTTTTCTCTCATGTGTGAAAGCTAGAGAGGAAAAAGGAAAATAAAAAGTAAGGCAGATCTCATGAAAATTGAAGGAGACAGACCAATAGAGTAAAGTAAAGAGACCAGGAAAGAGGAGAGGGAAAAGGAAATACTAGAGAATGATATCAACCAAATTATGTTGTTATATCATGTGCATGTATGAATATGTAACAGTAAATCCTACTATTATGTATAACTGTAATACTATACCAATCTTTAAAACAGGAGGGGAAAAACGTTCTACCACTTTCTCTTTTTTTTTGGTACCAGAGATTAAACTCAGAGATACTCGACCACTGAGCCACATCCCCAGCCCTATTTTGTGTTTTATGTAGAGACAGGGTCTCGCTGAGTTGCTTAGCGCATCGCCGTTGCTGAGGCTGGCTTGAACTCACGATCCTCTTGTCTCAGCCTCCCAAAGTGCTGGGATTACAGGTATGCACCACCGCACCCAGCTTCTACCACTTTCTAATGGTGTCATGGGCCACGTACCAAGCTTTTAACACATGGGCCTTTGGGACACATTCCCAATCCAAACTATAACAGAAGAGAAAAGGTAAATCCTACAAAACCTTTTGCTCAGAGCCTTTTTACTTAAAGATTGTTTTGTCTTATTTTCTCTCTAGAGTACAGAGAGAAAAAAGCCCCTCAGTTCTAGAAAAGCTGGTAGACTTCTGACTGGATATCATGGAGCCCAAGATTCCTTCTCCAATGGATGGAATATCCTATCCTATTCCTATTATAAAGATTTGAGAACCTCCACCCTCAGGACTGGATTTAGTAACATCCAACAGGCATTCTCACACAGGGCACTTGCTTCCTCTCTATTGTACACGCCAATCACAAGAGAACTACATCTGCTTGGAGACTAGATTTTTGGGACTTCCCCACAAATGGACATAATAAAGAATGCCACCTTTATGCAAAGGACAAGAAGCAATGCAAGTAAATGATCAAATGCTGTTAGCATTGTATTTGATGGGGGAAATCCTATTGATTGGCCTCTGACTTTTGTTGTTCTGACATTTTTGGTCTAAATGCAATGAAAAGATACAAGGCAGGCCTAGGACAGAAAGTGGAAGCAGATTCGATGTAGGCCCATGATAAGAGAGTTAGACAAGGTTGAATGTTGAAATATATTGCTATAGTTTGGATCTGAAATGCCCCCAAAAGGCCTATGTATTCAAAGCTTAGTCCCCAACCTGGCACTATTGGGAGATGGTGGAAACTTTAAGAGGTGGGGCCTAGTGGGCGGTATTCTACCCATTGGAGGTGTTCCCTGAAAGGCGGTGGTGGGTCCATCTTCTCCCACTCTTTTTCACTTCACAGCCATGAGGTAAGTGTTTTGTTTCACTGCTGCCATGAAACACTCCCTCACCACAGTCCCAAAGCAATGGAGCCAAACATGGACTAAAATGTAACAAACTGTGAGCCAAAATCAACCTTTCCTCTTTATATACTGATTGCCTCAGGTATTTGTTGCAGTAATGGAAAGCTGACTAACACATGATGATGGTGTTTATCTATATTAGCATCAAAAGTGAGCTTAGAGAGATAAGAATGATTTGTCGAAGGTCTTAAGAGAAGTCTGCATTTTATCCTATAAATAATAGGAAGCCAATGGAATCCTTTAAAATCTTGACAGTGACATATTGAGGTTTGTTTTGGGATAGTAACAAGTAAAAAAAGTGAGCTATAGTGGGGGAAACAGGTGGCAAGGACATTAGTACAATGGTTTTCTTTCTCATGAAAAATTTTGTCTGGAAATTGAGTTATAAGCATATCCTACTTTTTATAACTTTTTTTTTCTATTTTTCATTTAGGGAAAGTTGAAGTGCTTTGCTCCAATATAAGTTCTAGACCAAAATGAAAGTCCACAAACAGATTTTTAGGATTTGAAGCTACTGTAGATATCAAGTTTAGCTTCCTATGCAATTTTTTTCTGGAATCCATTAAAAAAACATAACTGACAGTAGGCAATAAGTCAGGATCAACAATTAATGTGTCCCCAGAGTAATTATAAGCATTTTGATTTGATAAAGAATGGGGACTACTAAAAAAGGTAAGATGTTAACTAGTGGGACTTGAGAGAATATAAAGAAATAAGAGATACATATAACATATACTAAATTAATACCTTAGATCCTTTGCATTATTATTTTTAAGGAAACAATTTTAATGTGTACCCCCTACATTTGTCCCTGTTCTGATAGCAGATGACACTTTTCTTAACATGCAATAATGAAGGACAACCACATGGTGGCAGCAAAGGTTAATATTATTATTAGTATTGCTACTTTATTAAAAATCTTTAAGTTTGGCAAAAAGGAGAAGAGTAAAATAATTATGGAAAACTAAAATGATAAAAATCACAAAATAAGGTAACTAGCACAATATTCTTGAAACTCAAGACTAATCCTCTTGACTTGCTCCACTTTCCAGTCCCACTAGGGCAGCATTCCCACCTTCAGAGCAAACAGAAATCCCACCTTCCATATTCATTAGGACAGTGGTCCTGCCCCATACTCATGCTGACTAGCATAATTTTTAATTTGCCAGACACTTTGGCTCCTGATTGCCACTTTTAGGAATCTATTGTAGAGAAATGGAACATAGGTACAAAAATGGTCAGTGTGGTATTTTACCACATGTCCTACACTGCCATTCCAAAGCTTTTCCTTTTCAACATGTCCTTCCCATCAGGATGCCTACTATTTGGGTTTCTTTTCTATTTTTGATTCCTTCCGTTTCTTATATAGTTTTCTTTTCTCTGAAACCTCTCTATAAAAATCCCAACTCTTCATCATTTCTATCATCTGATTTGTCTGTTACTGCAACTAGTCTGATATGAGCTGCTGCCAAAAATCATGCAATAGCGCAGACTGAAATCACTAAAAATGTACAGCCTCCTGCCTGACCTCAGCTTAGTGCTGCTCAGCAATGCAGTCTCCATGCAGATGTCTTTTTTCCCTGAGTGATTATTCCAGAATTCTCCTATTAACCCCCAAACCTATCATTCTTAGCACATGACCTTGTCTCATTTCACTGAGAAAATAAAGTTTACCAAGCAAAAATAGTCTACATTTTCTTCTCTATCACTTACAAACATATCAGAATCTTCACCCATTCTTCCTCCACCCATGGGAAAGGGGACACTCTTTCTACCCAAGATATTTCTTCTCGTTGTATGCTGGGTCTCATGTTCACCCACTGCCTCAAGGATCTTGGTCTATGAAATATTCTGTCTTTTGCATGCATTTTTAAACTCTCTTTCAATTGAATTTTCCACATCAACTTATGAATATGTGTTAT
This sequence comes from Geosciurus inauris, assembly GCA_004024805.1. Lineage (NCBI taxonomy): Eukaryota > Metazoa > Chordata > Mammalia > Rodentia > Sciuridae > Geosciurus > Geosciurus inauris. The sequence continues at coordinate 47,030 of PVHX01012504.1, forward strand.
TGTCTCCTATGCATATTTGAAATATAGCAACCCTACATATAACTATTTAGATATCATCTCTTCCTTCCTGTCATAACCAAACCTCATTTAAAAGAATTGTCTAAACGAACTGTTTCTACCTCCTTACCTCCTATTCATAAATTGGCTTACTCAAATTGTACATCTGTCCCCATCACACCAATAAAGACTAACGAACCATGGCATCCGTAGCACCAAATTCATTGAACGCTTTTCTTTCATTATGCTACTTTACAGCCCTTTGACATTTTATACTGATGAGTGCTCCTTCCACCTTGAAAATTGAGTCTTCCTGAGCTTTTATCACATCACATTGTATTAATACTCTTTTCTGTGTGCCAGAAGTTGTCTCTTCTCCCTTTTATGTCTTTTTCCACCTTAATACTATTATGGAAATAATGAATATTACCATCATCAAAGATTTGCCAGGAGAGATCATTACCATCAAGGGAATGATTTACCTTATAGACGCTCTAATGCAAAGAATCCGAAATTCCTGCTCCTAGGTAAAAACTCATCTCTACTCTTCAAGGTTGGAGTCAGGAGTAAAAGGTCATCATGACTGAGAGGAACTTGTGGTTCAACTCACTTTGCCTTGTGAGGGCACAAAGAAATAGGAACTTCAATTCATAGGCTGCTAGAGAGTTTGAACTAATGCACCACTTAAAATTATATAATAAAACTTAAATTGCATATTCCCGTGGCCCAAAAATTCTCCCTGACATATTCATACATATACAAAGTAACTTATTAAAAGGATATTTATGTAAAATCTATAGGGAAGACCACAGGAGCTAGAACAGCTAAAACAATTTTGAAAAAGAAAAACAAAGTTGGAGGACTACCTGATTTCAAGACTTATAAGGTTCCTGTGATGAAGAAATAAAAAAATAGGCATATAAGTAAATAAAACAAAAGAGAAATTTGAAATAGACCCACATGAATATGATCAACTGATTTTCACTAATGGTACCAAGGGAAGACAATGTAGAAGGAGTAGTTATTTCAATAAATGGTGTTGGAACAAAAGAGAAGCTATAAGAAAAAAGTAATAATTCCAATTCACACCTCATACCAGATACAAAAGTTAAATCAGGGCTGGGTTGTGGCTCAGTGGTAGAGTGTTTGCCTCACATGTATGAGGCACTGGGTTCGATCCTCAGCACCACATAAAAATAAATAAATAAAATAAAGACATTGTGTCCATCCACAACTAAAGAATATTTTTTTAAAAAGTTAACTCAAAATGGATCACAGACTCAAATACAAAACCTAAAACTACAAAATTTTTAGATTAAAACATAAAAGCAATCTTTGTGACCTTGGACTAGACAAAGATTTTTTAGACAACAAACAAAAGCACAAACTAATGCAAAAGATTGGTTAGGAGAAGAAAAAAAAAGACCATTTGTTTTCCCCCAGAAACAAACTGTCACACACTGACCGTTTCCGTGACTAAATGTGAGGGAGCGGGGGATTTCCCACAGACCAAGCAAGCAATCAATTCTGCAGTGGATTCTCAAGCAGATACTAGCTGGGTGCTCTCTAACTCAATTCAATTTTGACATGGTGATAGCATCAGAGCCCACAGGTTGAGGGCTATTAATATCACATGCCAGTTGTAAGCAAGCCCAGGTTGTGGTCTGAGCTTCTGATCAACAAGGTTCTCACAACCCCTCCTCACATTCTGTTAATTTGCTGGAGTGCTTCACAGAACTCAGGGAAATGCTTGCTTACATTCACTCATTTGTATAAAGGATATTACAAAAGACACAAACTTCCAGATGGGAGAGATGCACAGGGCAGGGCATATAGGGAGGGAGTGTGGGGCTTCCATGCCCTCTTGGGATGTACTACGCTCCAGGAAACCCTCTCTGTTCAGCTATCCAGATGCTCCCAGAACTCAGTCCTTTTGAGTTTCAATGGATGCTTCATTACATAGGCATGGCTGATGAAATCATCAGCACCTCTCTCCTTCCTAAAGGTGGGGAGGTGGGGTTGAAAGTTCCAACCCTCTAATCATGCCTTGATTTGGTGATCATGCCCCAACCTTCAGCTATCTAGGAGCCACCAGTACTTCATTAGCATAGGGAACAGCCATCACTCTGAAGATTCCGAGGATTTTAGGAGGTATGTGAAGAAGTAGGGTGGAAGGTCTAATGTATATTTCACAATACATACGTATAAACTGGACTTCACCAGAATTTTAAAAACTTCTGTTCTTTGAAACACACTGCTAAGATAATGAAAAGAAAAGGCATAGACTGAGAAAAAAAAAGTGTAAATTTGCAAAGTACATATCTGATAAGAACTTAGAATATATAAAGAACTTTGAAAACAATAACTAGAAAACAAATGGGCAAAAGAGTTGAATAGATGATTCATCAAAAATATGTGGCCTGTAATCCCAGCACTTAGGGAGGCTGAGACAGGAGAATCGCGAGTTCAAAGCCAGCCTCAGCAATGACGAGGCACTAAGCAACTCAGTAAGACCCTGTCTCTACATAAAACACAAAATAGGGCTGGGGATGTGGCTCAGTGGTCGAGTGCCCCTGAGTTCAATTCCCAGTACCAAAAAAAAAAAATTATATATATATATATATATATATATATATAAAATAAGCACATGAAAAGATGCTCAACATCATTAATTTTTAAGGAAATGGTAATGAATGAAACCCACAGTGAGATATCACTACATATTTATACCTAATTTATGGCTAAAATTAAAAAGACTGCCTATGCTTCTATGGTGTAGAGGAAATGGAATTCTTATACAATGCTAATTGGACTGTAAAATGATACAACCACTTTGAAAAAGAGTTTGGTATTTTCTTAAACAATAAAATGCACATGTACAAATGTGTAACAACAAATCCCACCATTATGCACAACACAATGCACCAACAAAAAATATGGGGGGAAAAAAGAGGAGGTTAGGACACAGACACAGACCACATGAGGACAGTGGGAGAAGTGTGGCTGACTCCAACCCAGTAAGAGAGGCCTCAGAAGAAATCTGTGACAAACACCTTGACCTCAGACTTGTAGTCTCCAGAAGGGTGAGAAAACAGACTTCAGTTGTTCAAGACACCCAGTCTGGTATCTTTTTTTTTTTTTTTTTTTTTTTGGTACTGGGGATTGAACTCAGGGGCACTCGACCACTGAGCCACATCCCCAGCCCTATTTTGTGTTTTATGTAGACACAGGGTCTCACTGAGTTGCTTAGCGCCTCGCCCAAAGCCAGTCTGGTATCTGAGATAGTGAGCCTGAAGCAAGGTATGTCAGGTTTGGTCAGGGTCCAAGATGCCCAAATAAGGAAGCTGGTCAGCAGCGCTGCAAGCCAGATGTGATGTCACTAGTGGACACGCCTCCTGTCAATCAGCAAGTTTTCCTGACCCATCAGGAAGGACTTTGGCCCTCTTTTCCTGTTCCCAAGCCCTCCCCTTCCTGACCGGGTTTTCTTGAAATTCTCTATGCACGGAATCTCCCACGCCATTTCTCCCGACCTGCTCTGATGGACGGGGGATCTGGTCCGACGGCTCACCTTCCAAAAAAGCCTTGCTGAGTGGCTTAATTCATCTTCTCCTGGTCGTGTGATATTTACAAGGTATACAAAATAATTATTGTATAATACCAGTATAAAAAGAACTCTAACTTAATACCTTTTAGAAATATAGTAAAGTAAAACATGCCCACTCAATTTTTTAAAAAATGACAATTATCTCAGTTTCACATTTGGGGATTTTTTTTTTTTTTTCTTCCTCACTTCTTTATAAGGCAAGACAGGACCAAAAAATGTCACAAATACATTGATCAAAGTAAATTAAAAGTGCTATAATCAAGTGCATTCTCAGTAAAGCAACTGGTCTTGGGCTTTCATTGCATAGGTTCATTTTATGAGAAAGAAAAAAGAAGGGAACCTCAGTAGAGGATGGTTTCCATTTCTCCACGGAGCTACCAGCTACAGCATACTACCACTGCACCATGCTGCCATCCTTTCTTTCTTTTGCGGAGCTGGGAATCAAACCCAAAACATCCATGCATGCTAGGAAAGTACTCTGTCACTGTGCTCCTCCCCCACCACTGCCAGCCCCTACACTACCAGCCTCTGCTATCCTTGTGAAGATGTTCAGCAATGCCATAGTAAAGTCTGCCCTCTCCTTCCTTGGTTCCTTTGCTACAACTGAGTGCTTTTTGTGTACCAGACACTCTGCTAACCACTGGGGGTAGCCAAAAAAGACACAGACTTGTCCTAACTGAGCATGCAGTTCCAATGTACAGTGGGCAAGAGTCAGCATATTACCAGAGTGCAGATAATCTGTGAAAATGCGAGTGATTGTGGGGGCGTGCCACAAGATGGCGCCGAGCAATCAGCTCAGTGCTGACCACGCTGCCCTGAGAAGCCACCTCCCCGCACTCTTATTGGCTGACCTCTGCCCCCGTACTGTTTTAGCTAAGTGACTCTATGCTGTTTCAGGTAGACAGCCCCTTCCACATTCTTAGCTTAGAAACCAGACACCACTGGACCCTCCTTCCTATATAAGCCTGTGAACCCCCTCAATAAATTGGTACTTGCATAGATGAGACCCACGGTGCATGGTGGTTTTGTGCCAGGCGGCTTTGCCTTTCTGAGTCCGACCTCATCGGGGGCTCCTGGGGAGCTCCTCTCACCCACTGGTCGAGGGGGAGATTGCTACCTGGCTGGGGGAACCCCGATAAGTGATGAGTGTATAGAGAGCAAAGTTCAGGCAGCATACAACTGGAGCCCAAGAAAGGCTGCCTTGGAGCTGGGGTTGTGGCTCAGTGGTAGAGCACTTGCCTGGCACGTGTGAGGCACTGGGTTCAATTCTCAGCACTGCGTATAAATAAATGAATAAAATAAAGGTCCATCAACAACTAAGAAAAAATTGAAAAAAGAAAGGCTGCCTTGGAGGAACTGGCAGTTTGTTTTTGATGCCTATTGAACGATGAATGCCTGAATCATGTAGCAGAGGACAAAGAATGTCCAGTGGAAATGGAAGGTGCAAAGGCTCTGTGGTGAGAAGGAGCAAAATGTACTTGAGGAACTGAAGGAAAGCCAGTGAGATATGGGTTATTGACACAGTTGGCTGTCAGGACATTTGCATTTAATGTCAAGGTAAGATTTGCATTAAAAACAAACAATAATATAAAAACATCACATTGTACTTCATAAGTGTATACAATTATGATCAATCAATTTAAAATAATATTTATAAAGAAAAAATAGAATAAAATGCACACCTATATTTAATCCAGTTATTCCACCTCTCAGATTACTTGCCAAAGAGAAAACAAGGTCTATGTTCATACAAAGACTTGTACCCAAATGTTCACAACAGCTTTATTTTTAATAGACAAAACTAGAAACAACCTAAATTTTCATAAACAACTAAACAGTTAATACAATATTATAAATCCATAATAAAAAATATTAGCAGTAAAAAACTAAAATATTGATCAATACAACAAGGATGAATCATAAAATAATTTGTAAAAAAATGAGTACATACTAAATGATTCTCTACATACTATAAAACTTCAGAAGATGCAATCTCATCTACAGTGACAGAAAGTAGATCAGGAATTTCCTAGGAAAGCAGGAGAACTAGGGGACAGGAGGAGAGAAATGAAAGAATCACAAAACATCACAAGGAACCCATTGTGAGTAATTGACACATTCACTATCTTGGTTAGATATGTATTAAAAATTAATTAAGATATATGTTAAATATAATAAAATTATATATATATATATTATATATATATATAATAAAAACATTCCACTTAACTGTATGTCGAATGTACCTCAATAGAACTGCTTTTTTAACAGGTGAGAGTGATTTTGAAACTGTCACTGTAATCCAGGTGAACCACACAGTGGCTTGGACTAGAATTAAAAGTGGAGATGGAGAGAAGTGGTGAAAATTAGAATGTACTTTTGTGACATAAATGAGAAAATTTTCTGATATGGTGAATTAAAAAAAGAGAAAGAGCCAGGCACTGTGGCAAACTCCTGTCATCCCAGCAACTCAGAGGCTGAGGCAGGAGGATTGCAAGTTTGAGGCCAGCCTGGACAACTTAGTGAGACCGTTTCCAATTTTTTTTTTAATATTTATTTTTAGTTGTAGGTGGACAGCACATCTTTATTTTTTTTTAATGTGGTGCTGAGGATCAAACCCAGTGCTCCACACGTGCTAGGCAAGCATGCTACCACTGCTCCACAACCCCAACCTCTTCATAATTTTTTTTTAAAGGCTGGGGTTGTAGCTCGGTGGTAGAGCCTTCCTGGGACAGAAAGAAAAAGGAAGAAGGAAAGGAAGGGAGGGAGGGAGGGGAAAGAAAGGAAGAAAAAAGGAGAAAGAGAGAGAGGGAAAGAAGAGAAAGAAGAAAGGGAGGGAGGTTGGAGAGAGGGAGAGGAGAAAAGGAGAGAAAAAGAAAGAAAGAAAGAAAGAAAGAAAGAAAGAAAGAAAGAAAGAAAGAAAGAAAGAAAGAAAGAAAGAAAGAAAGAAAGAGAGTGAGGAAGAGAGGAAGAAAGGAAAGAATCAATCAGTGAACTCTCTGTCATCTAAATAACAGAGTAGACTGTAGGACCATTGCGTGAGGTGGAGGAAGAGTTGGGAGTAGGAATATGTAGATATGCATCCCTGCATTGTTGGCAATAGAGAATTAAAGGCAAATCAGATGTCTGTCATTGAGAGAATGGATACATCAAATGGATACTATATAGCAGATAAATTATATCTACATAGCAGATGAATTACAAGCACATAGAGCAACATGGATAGATTTCAAAAACTTAACACTAGTAAAAAAAGTAAACGGTGAGATATATTTAAAATCATTTAATTAAATATGAAACAAATGAAAATGAAAACTATCTATTTCATAAGGAAACAAGCATGCTTAAGGAGTCTAACAGCAAAGGATGCTCCTGTGCAGGAAAGGTGAATGGGAGTGGGCATACAGAAAGAAGCAGAAAGGTAAACAGAACCCGAGAGACATATGGACTAAGAAACATGCTGACTTCACAGACTGAGGAGTTTGATTAACTCTAGTCACTGTACCCAAGGTCCAAAAAACATTTATTAAAGTACAAAAAAGTAACAAAAAAATGAAAAGGACAAGAGCCTAGGTTCTTGCTATATTAAAAAAGATTATATAATCTTATTTCCACTTTCCCTATTTAGATATAGCCTTTATAGAAGTTTTTCCTTCTCTGGATTTTCTTCATTTTGTTACTGCTCTTGTACTACCTTAATAATGTTTATTCTCAACATTGCACATTCTAGATATGTTTATTGTATGATGTTCATCAAAGGAATCAGCTGTGGAATTTAAATTCTAATAGAAAATATTCAGCTGCTAAGTTTTACCAAACTTTATTACACCAGGTAATGTCAAAGAGCTGAGTCAATAACTAACCTTAGTCTGAGCTCACCTCACAAGGGAAGGTACATGCATCCTGCCCGCCCAGGTGAGAATCTAAAGGCTTAACAATGCCCCTTCATTCAACTTAAAATAAATGAAACTGTGCACCCTGTAGCAATCAAGCAATGGCCCAAATTGAATCACTATGACTACATCCTTAACAAAGTTAGTGTCACTACCATCATAACCATAAACCAGGGACACCCTTGCTCCTGAACCAAAGAGGATATAAGCAGATGGGAGCTTGTTTCTACTATTTCCTTCTGTGAGCATAATATCCAGATTGATCTGACCTTTGCCTTTTTAGAGTCAGCTACTGAATGCTCAAATGGGTAGTTAAGAGAGGATGAGGATATCCTGTTTTTCTTGCCTTTAATTCTTCTAATGAATGGGCTAACAGAAACAGCTAGGATATTTTTAAGTTTATATCTTTTATGCATCCATGCATTTATTCAGTAGTCACTGGATGTAAGCACTATCTTAGGTGTTTGGGAAGCAGTGGTAGAAAAAAATACAGTCTATTTCTTTTAAAAAAAAAGTATGAAAGATGAAAGAAAGAAAAACAAATGACAATCTGGTATAATTAACGTCACAGAATTTTGGCCTGCTTCAGTAATGTCTCTTGTATCTTTAAACAGCACCTTCTCTCCTTATCTATGTCCAAACTCCGCTATGGAGAAATAATGAAGTTTTTCTCATTTTTGCTGCATTAGTGCCTAAAATAATTTGGGAACTCAGCCACAGAAACTGCTTCTGTAAACTTTCATCTATGAAAATGTCTTATCAGATTAACGACTATCATGAAATTAATATACAAATCACACATCAGCTGCATAGAAAAGACATGGTCACACCTCGGCTTATTCAACCACATCTATGCATGCTCAGGAAAACCAGACTCAGTCAAGTGCAGGTCTTTATGTAAGTGTGAAGAGCTGTGAAACACAAAGCTCAACTCTGTTCTCACCCACTTCCCACTGTGTAATTTCTCACGGTTGGCATTATTTTTTAGAATAAAACTTTATCTGCAAAGGGTCAGTGTTAGAACTAAAAAATTTATGCTCAGGGAGAAGTAACCTACCAATACACATAAAATCCCTCTAGGACATGAGCAATAATATATATTTGCAGAGATTTCTTCAGATTGGTTCATAATAAATAAAACACAGAAAAGGCATTTTTTCTTTCATTTATGTCTTCTTTGGTTTTAATTTTTTTTTAATTTTTTTTTTTTTTTTTTTTTACTGGGGATTGAACTCAGGGGCACTCGACCACTGAGCCACATCCTCGCCCTATTTTGTGTTTTATGTAGAGACAGGGTCTCACTGAGTTGCTTAGCGTGGTGCCTCGCCTTTGCTGAGGCTGGCTTTGAACTCGCTATTCTCCTGTCTCAGCCTCCCTAAATGCTGGGATTACAGGCTTGCGCCACCGCGCCCGGTTGGTTTTTATTTTTAATCGACACATATTAATTGTACATATTTGTAGGGCAGAGTGTGATGTTTCAATACATGTATAAAATGGGTAATGATCAATTCAGGCTAATTAACACAGCCATCACCTCAAACATTTAGAAACATTCAAAGTCCTCCATTCTGGCTGTTTTGAAATCCACAACAAATTATTGTTATCTCTAGTAAACCTACTATTTTATGGAACACTAGAAATTGTCCTCGATAACAGTTAACCAAACTCTACCATCCTCTCCCTTCACAGCCTCTGGTACACTATTCTACTTTCTACAAATAGGAGATCAACCTTTTTAGCTTTCACACATGAGAACACAAGGTATTTGTCTTTCTGTGTCTGATTTATTTCTCTTAACATAATGTCCTCCAGGCTCATCCATGCTACTAAAAATGATAGGATTTCATTCTTTAGATGGATGAATAATTTTTCAACATGTATGTATACATTTTCTTTATCCATTCAGCCATTGATGGAAGAATTGGTAGACCTTTGGCAGAGGTGTAGCGGTGGGGATAAGGGAGCCAGCATAAGCTGACAGTGAGAACTACTAAAAGCAAACTTTTATCTATTTCATAAATTTGCCTAAATATGATCTTTAAGCATTGTTAACATAATGCTCAAATTGTCTCAAAGAGAAACCGGCAGTACAGTATCAATCTGTGGAGGCCACATTAGTCTTCCATCTAGTACTATTATCTTGATAGGCTTTGCATTCACTAAATGTATACTCATGGCTGGCCCAGTAGCTCAATGGCCAGTCCACTCTCTTCAAATATATATGACTGATCTGAGACTCAGGACAATGTGGCCTTGCATCAATGTCTGCCCTTCTTACAGATGTACTGCAAAGGAACTTCACAGCTGGAAGCTTGAAGACCATCTTCACTGATGGCACCACACATCTGCACTCGGCTATTAGAAAGAATCCTGTAAGAAATCAGAAAAGCCAATCACTTGCGGTAACACGCACAGTAAGGGAGTTGAAATGCATGAACGGATAAAAATTGAGCCAATTCTTTCTCCTTCAACTCCCAAAACAGCAGAAGAATAAAAATTGTTCATTAGTCTCCCTTTAAAATATTACCTTTTTTTTTTTTTTTTTGCCCCTTCCCATGGTCCCTCCACTCTTTACTCTTCATTCCCTTTTTTTTGGGTCCCGATTTTCTTCTCCTTTCAGCCTTTTCTCTCCTCTGCATCTGCTGTCCTTCATCTGTTTCTCCGGTCTGGAGCCACCTCCCCTTGCCCCCCCCCTCCTCCTCTTCCTCCTTCTTATTCTACTTCACTCCTTTGAATCCCTTTTTACCTTGACAAGGTTAAAGCTGATCCATCTTCCCACCTCCAGCCAGAATTATTCCTCAGACCAATCCAGTGAAAATTTTGACGGACTAAATCTTTAATCAGGCTCTAAAGGAGGGATTGAAGATGATGAGGATGAGAAAGATGCAGCAAACTAGAGAGGCTCCGTTGCCATGATCAATAACTACTCCTCACACCTCCCTTGTTACCACTGTTGAGGACTGAATGTTTTGGTCCCTCTCCCCCAAAATCCATATATTAAGCCCTAACCCTCAAGGGCAAGACTTGGGAAGGTGGACTCTTTGGGAAGTAATAAATGAGGTTTACATGAAGTGATGAGGGTAGAGCCCTGGTGATTTAAATATCCTTAAAATAAGGGACCTGAGCTCGCTCACTACCAAAGACACAATGAGAAGGCAGCCTTTTGTAAAGTGGAAGTGGGGCTCATCAGGAACCAAATCCTCAAGTACCTTGATCTTGAGCTTCCCAACCTTCAGAATTGTGAGAGATAAATGCCTGTTGTTTAAACCACTCATGCTGTTAGTTTAGTGTACCAGCCCAATCTGACTACAACAAGTACCCCCCCCAAATAACTCATCTGTCTTTTAATTTCTAATTCTAGAGATCTATTGATAGCAAGGAGGAGCAGCTTCCTATAATTGACCTTTATATCTACATTACACTCTTATGTGAGAGATAAGATAATGTTACATCTCTACCATCCATTGCAACTTCCTCCTTGATTAGATGAAATAGGTACTGAAAAGGGAAAAAGCAAACATTGCTGCAAAAGCAGTCATCTTTCTCATCACTGGATACATAACTTATGATTGATCCTATAGCAATATACTTGTGTTTTCCCACCAAACTCATTTTCCAAGTCCTCATCAATCTCGTACATAACAAGAAAAAACAAGACTAAGGCGAATTTAAATTGGTTACACCACTTATATGTGTCATGCTACCCAACAGAACAGAAATAAAAGATGCTTTATATAGTTTTACAATCAAATGAAGTTTATATCCTAAGGGAATTACCTCTATACATGAAATAAAGGATAAATTCAAGAAGATTAATTTTGTTGTAAGACTTGCTATTAACATAATGACTGATTACACTTTAAATATTTTCTTATGATAGCTTAATTACTTGAATATGAATTGAATTAGTTGATAATTTCTTTCTTTTTCTTTTTTTTTTGGTACCGAGGATTCAACTCAGGGGTACTGGACCACTGAGCCACACCCCCAGCCCTATTTTGTGTTTTATGTAGAAACGGGGTCTCACCGAGTTGCTTAGCGCCTCGTGGTTGCTGAGGCTGGTTTTGAACTCGTGATTCTCCTGTCTCAGCCTCCCAAAGTTCTGAGATTATAGGCATGCGCCACCACGCCAGCTAGTTGATAATTTCTTTAGGAGAAAACGGTGTCTTTTATTCAGAAACCAATAAAGCAGTAAAATTCCAACTCTCTGCACTTCTTATGATACCACCAGACATCCCATTTTTATGTCATTTTTATTCTACCCCTGGAGAATGATTGCTGAAAAATAAGAATTCATGGGCAGCCAGGCACGGTGGCTCAAGCCTGTAATCCCAGCATTTAGGGAGGCTGAGACAGGAGAATTGCGAGTTCAAAGCCAGCCTCAGCAACAGCAAGGCGCTAAGCAACTCAGTGAGACCCTGTGTCTACATAAAATACAAAATAGGGCTGGGGATGTGGCTCAGTGGTCG
>PVHX01012505.1:0-58950 GCA_004024805.1 Geosciurus inauris
CATGACCCTCTTTAATTGTTTAATTACAATTTATTTTCAATAATACAGTAGTTCCTCCACCTGTTATCCATGGGGATATGTTCTAAGACCCTCAGTGGATGCCTGAAACCATGGATTGTACCAAACCCTATATATAGTGTTTTTTCTTATACATATGTTTATGATAAAATTAGGTATAATGAGATAAATAACAATAACTAATAATAAAATAGGACAATTATAACAATAAACTATATTAAAATTTATTTAAAATGCATGAATTGTTTATTTCTAGAATTTTCCATTTGGTGATTGGCTTGGTGATTGGCTACATGTAACTGAAACTATGGGAAGAAAACTGGTAAGGTGGGATCACTGTACTCCCATTAACTGACCACTCAATCTAAAAACCATTATGTTACCAATGGCATGCTTCCTATGTGTCCTTTCCCCATTCTCCTCTCTCTCTTCTCACATGTCCTCCAAAGAAACTATCCTCTTGAATTTTGTTTATTATTATTAAACAAAAGGAAGACTATAGGTACCCAAAGAGGCAGGATGACTGCAGATTCTTTGACCAAAGTAGCTGTTTAACCAAGTTGCAGGGCCTGGCTCTCCTTTGCTGCAGTGTGAGGTACCCTGGGGTACCAAGAGCAGGAAGGTGAGGACTAGATGCCAGGAAGCAGAAAAGACAGCTCCAGAGAGAGGAAGTCCCACCCCACTGTACCTGCACAGGGGCCTGTGTGACTTTGGCTCTGTCCTATGATGTCACACAGTGTTGCCCTGGTGACCCAACTGGGTCTGGGCAGAGAGAGGGCCACCACTCTCTTCACCTTCCTGGGGGTGCTAAGAGTCAATTGCCCCGGCCCCTGACCAACTGGCCATGGCCCTGATCCCCCAAGGCTCCTCCACCCACAGAACTTCTTGGTGCTGAGAAAGATCCAGACCCCTGCCCCACTGCCCACCCTCCCACTTTTCCCAGTCTAAGCCTCAGAGCTGGTATATAGCAGCCCAGAGACGGTGCTGACACCCCATATTCTTCACCACCCCCAAAGACTCTAAGGCACCCAGGCCAGCTGTCTGGGCCAGACTGTTCATCCCAGGTACCAAATCCCAAGATCACTAAACAAAGACAAACACTCCTGTCCTGAGAGGATGGGACGGAAAAAGACAAAGGTGAGGACTGGGGGCAGAGGCCATGCACCTGCATGAACTCATCCCTCCTTCAAATTCCCTTTTTTTGTTTGTTTCTCGTCTCTGGGCCTCAGTTCTCCCAGCTGTGAAATGGGTAGGTAAGGCAGTCTCTGTGGCTCTTCCTCGCTGGACGTCCTATACTCTTAGGCCACATGGGAGTTGCAATGCAGTTTGCAGTGGTGTGCAGTCAGACTGCCCTTACCTGCTTGCTTCTGTCCTCTTGTTGCTGGGGTCACACAGGCTCAGAGAACCCACCCAGATGGATCATCATCTGCTGCAAGATCCCTGGCAACACTGATGCCCTGCCGCCCCCACACCCTCCTTACCTCTGCCCTGCCCTCTCTCCTGAGGCCCAGGCCCTCTACTGGGCACAGATGCTTGAGCCCCTGGAGAGAAGGGATTTGGGGTCTGTTTTGATTAACCCCAGGCACTCAGAACAGTGTCTGACACATAGTAGGCAATCAATAAAAAGCTGCAGCACAGCGGCAGGGCCCTGCCAGGAGGGGACTAGAATCTCAGTGCAATGAATGCCAATAGCTCAGTTTAAGCTCCTGAATGCCACCTTCCCCTTTAAGACTCCTGGACAGTTGCACACTCAAGACCAGGCACCAGGCTGGCCTGACCTAGGAGCCCTAAGCAAGGCAGCTGGATCCCACCTGCCCTACAGAGCTGGAGGGACCCAGGGAGTGCAGGACCCCTGAGGGGGAGCCAGATGTTTTATTTGATTGGTAGCTTTCAAAACATTTTATTTTCTTTAATTAATTAATTGCTTGGTACCAGGGATTGAACCCAGGGCCACTTACCCACTGGGCCACATCCCTAGCCCTTTTTTATATTATTTTGAGACAGGGTTTCACTAAGTTGTTTAGAGCCTCACTAAATTGTTAAGGCTGGCTTTGAACCCAACAATCCTCCTGCCTCAGCATCCCTAGATGCTGGGATTACAGGCATGTACCACCACACCCAACTCAGAAGCACTTTAATAGCTGGGTAGAATCTTCCACAAGGATGTTCACAATGCATATAAATCATTATATATTCATATTCCTTCTTTTGTAAATCCCTAGATCAGGTCTTCTATTTGGGTGATGTTTCTGGATTTCAGTGCTCTATTAGGGATTTTATTGCAACTTTCTCATCTGTCCTTTTTTTTTTTATTTGGTATTGTGAATTTGGGGCCATTATAAAAATTGGTATGGATTTTTAAAAACGTAATCAAACTTGATTCTTTATGATTTCTGACTTTTGTATCATTTTCTTTTCTCCCCACTTGGTGCTGGGAATGGAACCCAGGACCTCACACATGCTCTACCACAGAGCTATACCACTAGCCCTGTGTCATCTTTCTGAAAGGCTTTCCTGCCTCAGATGCCATGATCTCTCGCTACTGTCACTGAATACTCGGGCTACAGAGGTTACAGCCAGAGAATGAGCCCCACATCCAAAACAACGTGGTTTGGGCAGAGCACAGGCCTCAGGTCATGGGGACACACAGATTCTGTTTCCAGTCCCAGCTCTGCCCCCACTGGCTCAGCCAAGTGCCTTGGTGAAGGGGTTTTACTTTCCAAGTAGGTTTCATTGCTCTAAAAGGGCCTTCCCCTGGCCATCAAAACCCCAGGCAAGTTCAGATTGAAAGAGTGCAAAAAACCATTTTTAATTCAAAGGCGCACTGAAATCTAGTAACTTACCCAAATGACAGATGAGGGCAGCCAGACCCTCCCAGCCCAGGGCCCCCCTCTGAGCCTCTCCAACTGGTATGGCTTCCAGATACAGGGGCCTTCTGGAGGGGGAACCTGGTTTCTTAGCTTCTAGCAATTCCTGGGAGGAGGGCTAGCAAGGAGAAGGGAATGGGGATGGGGAGTGGATCTCCTTCCTTCCCTCTCCCCACCAGAACCAATTTAAGCTACCCACTCCTGGGAGCTGAATTAAATGGGTCATTAACTCCTTCACTGCTGGTCCTGTCCTCTCCTGTCACCCCCTCCTGCTCCCCTTCACACATTTCAAACTGCCCTGAGTGATAGGCAGTCCCAGGTCTCCTAGGACAGCTGCTATATAATTCTGGCTTATTAAGGACAATTCTGCCTATCTGGCCTGCCAAGGCCTGGATCAAGTGGCTTCCAAGCCTGCCATATATGAGCCCCATAGAGTAGCTGGGGGTCCGCAGGCTTCCATACTCAGTACCCACTTGCCATCTATAGGCTGTGTGACATTGGAGGAAACTGAGGCAAACCCCTGCCTGGAAAAGTGGCCTTCTAATTTCTGCTTCTAGCAGCGTTGAATGGGTAGGAGGGTTTGAGAAGCTGAGGGCAAGCACCCAGAGGGCAAGCACCCAGAGGGCGAGCACCCAGAGGGCAAGCACCCAGTGTTGCTCCCAGGCTGCAGGAGACAGAGGAAGTGAATTTTTCCCAGGGATCATCTCATTCCATGGAGGGATGAGACGTAGGGAGGTTTACCATCACCAATCTGTGACCCAGCACCTGCATTTTTTTTTTTCTTTTTTGGTACTGGGGATTGAACCCAAAGGCACTCTGCCACCAAGCTATACTCCCCAGCTCTTTTATTTTATTTTGAGATAGTGTCTCACCAAGTTACTGGGGCTGGCCTCAAACTTATGACCCTCCTGCCTCAGCCTCCTGAGTAACTGAGAATATGAGCATGAGCCACAGCGCCTGGCTCCCACACATGTATCTTCTATTCCTTCAAAAATTCTTCAGTGCTGGTCAGGAGTGGGGGACACACAGGGGACATTGATTCTGGCACAGGGACATCTCTGAGGGAAGGAAGTCTGCAAATTCCCATCCAGAAGTTGGAAGAGGGGAAAGCAGAAGGTTGAGGTCCTGGTCCACCATTCCCACTGGAGTCCTTACCCTTGGCTCAGGCCTCTCTGGCCCTGGGCCCAGCCTGCTCAATGGGCACATGCCCGCAGGCCTCACCAGGAGGCGCCAGCCTGGCAGCTGGCTTCATGCCCAGAAGTGAAGCATGAGCAGTGCCCGCCAAATCCTCTGCAGGCTGTATTTCCTGGAAGGCTGTTCCTGAGGGGGAGGCATGGAGCGGGTAGGGAAAGAGACAACACAACTCTTGGACCTTGTTAGGGACCTCCTTGGGCCCTGGGGCTGCCAGGTCCAGTCAGAGGGACTGGACCACTGCTGTGCTTTTGGGCCTTCACTTTTGTGGCTCTGAGGAGCTTAGAGCAGGCCCTGTGCCCTCACAGCAATAAGGCTCAATCTAGGGGTGGGAAGGACATTAGCTGCCTCACTGCAGGAACGTTAGGCACATCAACCACCATGAGAGCTGCATTCCAGACATTCCCCTGAGGGTCAGAGGACTGGAGGCAAAGCTGACTGAAACCTAGTGGACCAAACCTGATGGAGATGGGGCTGGTTTTGGTGGATAGAACACTGGGAAAGCAAGCAGTCTCACTTAGAAGGGGAGGCAGGAGTCTGTGACTGCTTCCCCCACAGCCCCTCCATCTGGTGGGGGTTCCCTCCCCTTCCTCCCACCCTGGCCTAGCTGGGGAATAGTGGAGGAGAATGAGTCTCATCAACACCTCTGCAGATGGTGGCAGGTCCTGTTACTGGTAGGAGGGTACCCTCTTCAGTCAGAGGAAGGGGAGGGGTCTCTCTGCAGAGCTGGCACTCCTGAGGCTAAAGCAGGGAGGGGCCATATTCTCACCCTCTAATGAGTTCTGTTAGGCAAGGACACAGCCTATACCAGGAAGGCCAAAGGAAGCTTGGAAGCAAGGTACAGGATTGACAGTCGGGGTGAAATCTGGGAAGAGTAGCGTAGGCAGAGGGAACAACCAGGACAAAGGCTGGGAGGCAGGAGAAAGTTTGGTGTATGTAAGAAACAGCTAGGAGGCCAGTGTGGGTGGGAAAAAGTGAATCAGGGGACCCGGGGATAACACAAGGCCATTGCAAGGCTCTGACAGGGCGCTATGGCAGGATTATGAGCCAAGGAATGGTTTAAATTCATAAAGGATCCCTCTGGTTGCAGCATGAGATGGGATGGAATGGGGGAGGGCCAGAAGGTAAAGAGCGATCTGGAGCCAGAGCAGACATCCAGGTGTCTTGGGACCCAGTGATTGACATGGAGATGGTGGGAAGGGTCAATTCTAGGGATGGGTTAACAGGATGTGCTGGCGGCCTGGATGAGGAATGTGAGAGGAGGAGAGGAATCAAGGAGGATTCCAAGCTCTGGGGCTTGAGCAACTACAAGAATAGAGCCCCCAGTAGAGCTGTGTCAGGCAAAAACCAAATGAAGGCACATGCTTAAAAGTCCTCGGGTTGAGTAGGGTCTCAAGCGCTTCCTTTTCCCTGTGCCTGAGGGTAGCACTATGCCCAGGATCCCCAGCACAAGGTGGTAGCAGGTTTACTCCCCTGTGTCAAAATTCTCAGTGTCGCAGTGGAGAACTCCATTCTCAGAATGCAGCTGCCCTGCATCCCACAGTAGAAAGTGGCAGAACGAGGTAAACCCAGCTGCCCCAGGAGCGCTGATGAGGAGCCACCAGAGCAAGCAGGTCCTTGCTCCTCTCTGGGCCTTAGTCTCCCTCGGTGTAATAGGACATTGTCCTCCACCCCGCTCCCAAGGCCTGCCCTAGAATATAGGGTCTGACAGGCTGAGCTTTCTGGTACAAGAGGCAAGAAAGGCACTAAAGGGTATGTGGCATATGGGACAGAGGTAGGGAGAAAATAGTTTTGAGGGCAACTGCCCTGTAGTTCTGGGGTAGAAGTGACAGGAAGACAGCCACTAAAAGGGGGAACTATGAGGAGACTAGAGGTTATAGGGGGGCAGTAAAGGGAGATGGCACATCAGAAGAGGCCACTCAGCCCTGACTCTCTCCACAGGTCACTGAGGGCCCAGAGGACCCCCTGGATACCTCCAAGGACATGAAACCTGACATTGGCCACCTGTCTCCCTCTAACATGGAGACCATCATGGTCACTCTCCATGGCGCTACCAACCTCCCCTCCTGCAAGGATGGCTCTGAACCATGCCCCTATGTGATAGTGTAAGTAGTTGGGTGAGGATGGATATTTGAATAACAAGCACCTGAGGGTTCCGCACCTGGACAGTGAGACCCAGAGGAGAAGCTGCACAGGAACTGTGGGCTCTGCAAAACAAAGGCCTGGGAAGGAAGGCCACCAAGGGGTCCAGAGGACCACCTCTTGATCCCACAACCAGACAGGCAGGGCTTGGCCACAGCTCCACCTCAGGCAGGCAGGGCCTTTGTATGCAGAGGCCTAGGCTGGGGGTGATGGTCTCAGAGAAGACTTAGGGCCTGCCTTCCCTGGCTTCTGGATGCCTATCCCACCAAGCCCTAGAGCATGTGGTCCTCACAACCATTCTCCCCTTGGCTCCCACCTCTCTCCAGTCTTGTCTATCATGGGGCTCTTTTTTTTTTTTTTTTTTTGGTATCAGGGATTAAACCCAGGGGTGCTTAACCACTGAGCCACATCC
This sequence comes from Geosciurus inauris, assembly GCA_004024805.1. NCBI lineage: Eukaryota > Metazoa > Chordata > Mammalia > Rodentia > Sciuridae > Geosciurus > Geosciurus inauris. The sequence continues at coordinate 6,631 of PVHX01012505.1, forward strand.
CCAGCCCCTTTTTATGTTTTTGGTTTTTTTTTAATTTTTTTTAGTTGTTGATTGACCTTTATTTATTCATTTATTTATATGAGGTGCTGAGGATCGAACCCAGTGCCTCCCATATGCAAGGCAAGCGCTCTACCACTGAGCCACAATCCCAGCCCCTTTTTATGTTTTTTTATTCAGAGACAGAGTCTTGCTAAGTTGCTTAGGGCCCCGCTAAGTTGCTGAGGCTGCCTCAGCCTCCCAACTGCTGAGACTTCAGGTATCAGCCACTGTGCCTGGCTATCATGGGGTTTCTGATCCTTTAGTGCACCCCATAGCCCCAGCCAGCAGTTGGCGATACACACTCTCCTGCCTGGTTTCTGAGCCCTGGCATTCCATATCTGCTACTCACCTCTCCTAAAAAGCCAGCAAGTGACAGCACAGTATCCAGTAGCCAGCCTTCCCTATGCTAAGTCTTTATCTTAGAGCATCATGTGTTTACCTCTCCAACGAGCTCGTCTTCCCTTGACCCCTTCTGTAGACACGGAACAGCCATGGCCTCCCACCAGGCTACCCTCTGCCAATGCTGGCATCATTGAGTTCCTGCCCACAGGCTTTTGCCCTCATTTCCTTGTGGGGAGTGCCTGCCCCAACCTTCCCACCCATTCCTACTGAAATCTTGCCTTCAATGCCTTGATCATGATGCCTCTTCCAGGCAGACACCAGAGTTGAGCTCTTGATCCTCTGGAGCCTTATAGCAGTGGCAATACTGATCTGAAATACTTTATGTAAAGATGATTTATGTGCTCTTCTTTTTTTTTTTTTTAATATTTTTTTAGATGTAGATGGACACAGAATCTTTATTTATTTATTTTTATATGGTGCTGAGGATCGAACCCAGTGCCTCACGCATGCGAGGCAAGCGCTCTACCACGGAGCCACAACCCCAGCCCCTATGTGCTCCTCTTCTATCCGTTTAACTCAGGCTCCCTGGGGGTTCCAAGTTTCATTCTCCATGTCTGCAACAATGCACCCAACACAGGACTCAGCAAAGACTTACAGCCATGGAAGCAAACACCGGGTTATAACAAGCAGCCCCGCCTCCCACACACAGGGAAAGGGGAAGAGATGCTGTGCTGGAGACCAACAGGTGAAATGCTTGCCTTGCTTGCCTCCAAACCCATTGGCGCCAGCCCAGCACCTCGGGGCGCCCCCCCTCCCCCACTTCTATTTCCGTGGCTAGTGAAGGACAGGTGGCAGAGAGAGGGCTTGGCGGGGAGGCTGGTTTCTAGCAGGGAGCTCTCCTCCTCTCAGCTATTTCCATAAACCAATTATCGCCGATCATCTCGGGAGATTGAGGCCGTGCCTGTCACCAATCCAGCCTGGGCGGCAGCGGGGCGAGTAGCTGAGTGGCCGCGTTGTTCCTCAGCAGGCACCTCAACCCCGCGCCATCACCCCGTTGCCATGGGAACGAGCGGGGGCGGGAGCCTAGGCGACTTGAGCCTGGGTGGGGGTGTGGAGAACTGGGTACACCTCGTCCGCCTGCGCCCTCCCTGTGGCAGCGGCTTGTGGGAAGGAGAGGGGGAGGGGAGAGCGCCTCGATACACCCTTCTCCACGCAGGAAGCAGGGCCTGGGCCAGGACGCAGCCGCTCCCAAAGCTCCAGGCTGAGTTGCCACCAGCTCGAAGTGGTGCTAATGAGATGCAAATGAAAGGAGAAGGGAGGGCTTCTGAGAACAAGGCCCAGCTCTCAGGACCTGGAGGTGGCTTTCAGTGCTAGCCTCCAGCCGCAGGCAAGAACCCCAGAGGGAGGGCCTGAACCTTTAGAGTCCCTAGACCTTGTAAAGAATTTGATGTCCTCCTATGTCTAATCACAATACACAGTAACAAAGCATACGATAGGCATAAGAAAGTCCTCTGAGGTTCTCATTTTTTCTTACGAGGTTTTCAATGTTGTAAAGAAAAACTTGTAAATACTTAACTGTAAAATCTGAAACTGTAAAACTCCTGGAAGAAAATAGGAGAGAAGCTTTTTACATGAGTCTTGGCGATTTTTAAAAATTTGACACCAAAGTACAAGCAATTAATGCAAAAATAAACAAGCAGGACTACAACAAACTAAAAAGCTCTGCAAACAAAGGAAGCAATCAACAAAATGAAAAAACAACCTATGGAATGGGAGAGAATATTTGCAAGCCATATATCTAATAAGGAGTTAATATTCACAATATATGAGGACCTTATACCAACTCAATTGCAGAAAAACAGCCTGATTTTAAAATGGCCAAAATAACCTGAATAGACAATTTTCTAAAGAAGACATACAAATGGCCAAGAAGCATGTCAAAAGTTCTCAGCATCACTAATCATCAGGGAAATGCAATTCAAAACCACAAGGAGAAGGCCAGGGACATAGCTCAGTTGGTAGAGTGCTTGCCTCACATGCACAAGGCCCTGGGTTCAAACCCCACCACCACATAAAAAGAAAAAAAAAAGACAAGAAATAACAAGTGCTGGTGAGGGTGGCAGCATGGGGAAAAATCCTCATACATTTTTACTGGGAATATACATTGGTGTAACTATTATGGAAAACAGTATGGGGATTATGGGGATTCCTCAAAAAACTAAAAATAGAACTACTATATGATCTATCAATCCCACTTCAGGATATGTATCCAGAAGAAGCAAAATCAGCTTAATATAGAGATACCTGCACTCCCATGTTTATTGTGGCACTATTCACAATAGCCAAGATATGGTGTAATGCCCAAGCTCACAAGACCACCAGAGACCACCAGGAGTCCGATTCCAATGCAATCACAAAAAGGGTCTTTATTACAAGCTCGAGCAGGGACCGCACACCTTTCAGATGCAGCGGGTAGGGAGGTGCGGCCCTAAGTCTAGGGGAACAGGGATTTTTATAGGTTTCAACCGCAAGCAGGGGAGTACATGCCTTGGCGTTACAGGATTGGGTAAGGGAAAGCGCATGCAGGGAGACAGCAGTCTTGTCATTCTAGGATTGGGTAAAGGTGAGTGTGATCATGGTGAAGTCAGTTGACCTTTAGGCTGATAGGTTTGGCTGAAGTGGGCCCAATATCTAGTTTCCTGATTGGTTGGCCCAAATTACAAACCGACTTACTGGAACCCGAGCAGGATGCGTTAAGGGTGTTGCAACTTTTCAGGAACTGGGTGGGGGCTGCTGATTTGGGGACAAAGGTCAACAATCTCAAGATGGCGTTGGTCCTGTCTTCTCAATGGCATCAACCTAAGTGTCCATCCACTGGTGAGTGGATAAAGAAAGTGTGAGATACATTCAGTCATAAAAAGAAGGAAATTCTGCCACTTGTGACAACATGGTTGAACTTGGAAGACAGACAGTATGTTAAGTGGAATAAACCAACCACAAAAAAAGAAATACTGTATGATCTCAATATGAAATCTCAGATGAACCTACAAAAGCTGAGAGTGTAATAGTAATTGCCAGGGGCTGGATGGGGTAAATGGGGAACTGTTGGTCAAAGGGTACAAACTTCCCATTATAAGATGAACAAGTTTTAGGAATCTAACATGCAGCATATGATGACTATAGTTAGAAACACTCTATTATGTCCTTGAAATATGATAGATCTTAAGTGTTCTCACCATACAGACACAAGAAGGGTAACTATACGAAGTGATGGATGTGTTATGAACTTGATTGTATAGTAATAATTTACAGTAGATATGTATATCAAATCATCATGGTGTAAGTTTCAGATCAATTTTTATTTGCCAATTATACCTCAATAAATCTGGGGAATATGCATATATACATACACTTTCACATTCTTTTTTTCGGGGGCAGGGGTACTAGGGATTGAACTCAGAGGCACTTCAACCACTGAGCCACATCTCCAGCCTTATTTTGTATTATATTTAGAGACAGGGTCTCCCTGAGTTGCTTAGTACCTCACTTTTGCTGAGGCTGGCTTTGAACTCACGATCCTCCTGCTCAGCCTCCTGAGCCACTGGGATTACAGGCATGTGCCACTGTGCCCAGCTAACTTTCACATTCTTTCTAAACATTTTTCTATCATTATTGTCCTGTTTTCTGGTGCCCTAAGTTTAGTCTCCTGACTTGGTTTCCTGCTGTCTATCATCCTATGTTGTCCCACCTTGGGTCAGGGAGAGCCACCTGGGGATCCTGTCTCAGCTTCCTTTTATTCTTTCTGGCTTCTTTTCTTCCTCAGCAGGCAAGGCCCATAGTTGGGGTACAGAGTGGAGAGAGAGGCACAGGCCTGAAAGGGCCCTGAAGCCATTCACTCATTTATTCCATGTGACAATCTGAAGAACATTCAGGCCCGAAGATGGGGCCTTCTTTATTTGGGGCATAGCCACTTCACCCCTTTGCAGGACCCAGCCTGGAGCCAATCTCGAATTTACACACTCCAATCATAGCTAGTCTAGCCTGGCAGGTCCACTTGGCTCATCTGTGGTTCTGCATCTCTTCACAGAAGCCATGTCTGCTTCCAATCTGATCCAATTTCTGCATTGAAACAATTTTCTCTAGAGTTCCTGGTGACCACCATGCCTCACCAATGGTATCTCATCCTATGCAACCTCGCAAAGGCATTAGCCCCCGGTGACCACTCACTATCTTTAGAGCCCTTTTCTTCTCTGGGTTTCCAAAACACCGCACTTTCCCATTTCTTCCATGACCACACCTCTTCATGTCTTTTACCTGGCACAAAATGTTGGCCAGTCTCAGGTTTCCACCTGAGGCTGCTTTCTCTGTACTCTCCTTCTCTATGAGATCTCATCCTCATCCTGGTCTCAGTAATAACATTTTTTAAAAACTCCATCCAATCTATCAACAAAATGTATCAGTATCCGCTCCCCCTCTCTTTGGTACCAAAGATTGAACCCAGGGGCGCTTAACCACTGAGCCATATCCCCATCCCCATCCCTTTTTATGTTTTGCTTTGAGACAGGGTTCACTGACTTGCTTATGGCCTCGCTAAGTTTCTGAGGCTGGCTTTGAACTCACAATCCTCCTGCCTCAGCCTCCCAAGTCACTAGGAATACAGGCATGCGCCACTGAGTCCAGCTCTTTTTTTTTTTTTTTAATATTTTTTTAGTTGTAGATGGACACAATATCTTTATTTATTTTTATGTGGTGCTGAGGATCGAACCCAGTGCCTCACACTTGTGAGGCAAGCACTCTACCACTGAGCCATGATCCCAGCCCCTCAGTGTCTTTATTATCTCTTGAATTTGGCTGCTTCTATCAGCTCCAACTAGCAATAAATGTTAATGAATTAATGAATCTGCCCCCCGTTTCTAGATTGTTGTGTGACTTTGGGAAAGTTACCACACTTTTTGATGCCTATCAGAAGAAAGCCATAGGGCAGTGGGAAGAAGCCAGACTGGAATCAGGAAGCCAGGTCTGGCCCACTAATCCAACTCCCTGTGTGACCTGTGGCCAGTCCCTGTCCTCTCTGACCTCAGTCTTCCCATGCCCAGGATGTAAATTTCAGCCTCCATGCTGTTGCAGACCTGGGTGGCCTGGGAAACCATCTCAGTTTGTTAGAGCCCCAGTGGGGCCACCTGAGACAGATACCACACCCAGGCCTAGACCCTGAGTCTCTCCTGGCTGACTGGGTCTGGCTGGAGGGCCTGGTGCCTGACCAATGTCCAACACCTGTCTCTCAGCATGACACAGAAAGACCTGCCAGTCAGAGCACCACAAGGACCAGGAAAATAATGGCACTGACAGGTGGGAGTGCCCCAGTGGGCAGGATGGCTCTATAGGAGAGAAACCAGCCAGGAAGCTGCCTGTGGATTCTGACCCTTGGCCAAAGGCTGGTGGAAGGGCTGCCAGTGTTGGCAGCTGCTGCTTAGGCTGCCCAGACCTAATGAGTGGTGACAGGGGCAGCACTGGAAAGGGAGGGTGCGGCTTCCTCTGTGCACATGGGTAGGCTCCACTCAGTCGGGGCAGAGGGTGGGAGTCAGATCAGCGTCTGTCAGAGCCATGTGCAGAAGACCTTGTGTTTTTATTGTATGCCTGTGAGCTCTGACCCGGGCCCTATGATCTTAGTCATAGACTGAGCCCTGACCCTGGTGAGTAACTGGAGAGGGCATTGAAAGGAGGACAATTGCTGGAGGTCTTGGTAAAACAGGGATGTTAAAGACATGCCTCTCATATACTGGCAAATGTGCCAGGAGAGTATGTTTCATATAACTAAATTGTCACCCCATCTTGTGGACTAGGTATAGTATCCCCATTTTACTGATGCGGCTCAGAGCATTTCCGTAAATGAGCCAAGTTTACAGAGCTGGTGAGTTCCTAAGTAAGGATCCAGAATTCTCAACTCCAGAAGTTTTTCTGCCACATTCTCTGCCTTGATCTTACAGCAGTTTTCCCCTCTTGGAAGGAGACTATTGGAATCAGGATCCTGACCCATGCTTCCAGAGAGAGAGAAGTGATCCGTCTGGAGACCCCTTCTGGGCTCTGGGCTCCCCCTCCTTCTGAGATGGCCATGGCCTTTGGCCAAGAGCAGGGATCTGGATGGAGAGGGTGGAGGCCCCGCATGACTCACAGGTGACCTTTGTCTCAGCAACCAGATGGTTGAGCTCAGCAAAACAAACAGTACTGGAGGATAGTCCCAAGAATAAAACAGCCCCCATTTGCAGATAATGTCCCACTCTAAGCTGTCTGGGAACTTGGTTCTCCATATACTCTGGCTTTAACAGAGCTGCCCTGGAAGGCAGGTTCATAATCCCATGTGATAGCCAAAAGGCTGAGGCCCAGGGGCATGAAGGGATTGGTCTGAGGTCCTGCGGCTAGCCAGCAGAGTGCAGCAAATGAAGACAACTGTTACCATCTGACCACTGTCTCCTGCAGAGGCTAAGCCTCCTTTCCAAGCAGGATGCCCCTGGGGAAAGAAACAGGGTTGGGGAGCAGGCCCTGAGTGGAGCCTGGGAATCTATCCCCCCTGCAGGGCCCCAGCCCTGTGGCCTGATTTCCTGCCCACACCTGCTACATATGGCTTTGGTCCCATGAGGCTCAGAACCTCAGAATTTTTGTTCAGTGAGAACTTTCCTGTATCTCAGAGCTATAAACACAGCTGGTGTCAGTGGTTAAAGGAGGGCTGGACTGAGACCCTCCCAGCCAGACTGAAGTTACAAGGATTCTTTCCAGATGTTCCCCATCACCTCCGCTTAGGGGCCCTGAGGTCTTGTCATGCTTGAAACATGAATTCAGACCCCCAAAAGCATGAGCTCTCCCCCAGGGTGCTGGACTCCTGCAGAGCAGCCCAGAGGGCAGTGCTGACTAGGAGAAGTCTGGGGAAATGTCAGGTAGTGGGCAGGTGAGGGGTCTTTCTGGTGTCCTTATTACATTATGCTCAGGCTGTCTCCTGTGCTTTTCCCTGAGCATGCGCAGAGAAGCTTTCCTGGCTCCTCCTCCCTCCACAGACATCACGAACAACCAGGAGCTTGATCTCCCTGTAGGCCTTGCCTGGCCTCCCTCCACCCTGCTCCCCCCCGCCCCACACCACCGCCCATGGGCTTCAGAAGAAGATGTCAAATGGTCTGGCACCTAGCAAAGAGTGAGGTGCCAGACTGGACAGGGACTGGGTTTCTGGGTTCCAGCTCAGCTTCTCTTGCCTTCCGTCCTCCCTGTTTGTGTCACCTTCCATCTCTCCACACACTCAGTAAGCTTCCATCAGGAGAAGCCATACCAGGCATGCCAAAGTCAATGCCTTCAGGGCCCAATCAGTTACATAAACCCTGAAGTCAGCTGGTGCATGATAAAATAGAGAATAGAAGAGACTGGCAACCCGGAGGACCCTGGCTGCTTCAGAGGAGCAGCCTCCTGTCTCCTCCCACTGATTCCTGACTTGGAAGAATGGGGGCTTGGCTTGTCAGCTCTCTCGGTTTTGGGAGAGAAACAAGAAAAATTGGTGCAGTTTCCCCTCTTGGAAGGGGATGTTGGAATCAGGATCCTGACCCATGCTTCCAGAGAGAGAGACAGTGATCAGTCTGGAGACTCCTTCTGGGCTCTGGGCAAAAACTGGTCAGGTTTTTTTATGCAGGTCAAACAACTTTGGTCAGTTAGGATCTCTGCAATGGCCCCTCATTGTCTTCCCCTCCTGAACTCTTAACCCATGTCAGACTCAACAGTCTCATCCAGCTTCACTGACTATTCTCCCAGGGGAGTGACTTCTGGCACTAAGTCTCTCTACTTGTAGGAGTAGACATAACCCCCTTTTTGAGGTCCCCACTCTCCTGACTTGCTCCCCTGTCTCTGGTCACTCTACTGTGGGATCCTCTTTGTTCTATGACTATAAATGTCAAAGTTCCCTGCTTAATCTCGGCCTCTCCTCTGCATCTCTGCTTTCCCTGGGATTTCCCTCAGTTCAGGTTCCCTGACCACCCCCAGAACCCCTCCAGCCTTTCTCCTGAGCTCCATGGACCCACTTGCCAATGTGCATGTCTACTGCAGACTCAGCTTTCCCCAGATGACCTCCTTACCCACTCCTCTAGGGGTCCACCGGCTACCTGGAACTTTTGAGACACAGGACCATCACCAGGGAGGAGCTGAGCTCAGGATGTAGCCTCCTGGTCTGCAGCAGTGGAGCCAGGAGCCTATGAGCCCTAGTGCTAATCCACCTCTCCAGCCTTCAGCATGGCTGGCCTGGGAATGTTCTGGGTGCTATGAGATTTATCTTTGAGGAGGGCAGACCATAGCCTCCTTACTGCTCCCACACAAAGATGGGGACCAAGGTCTTCAGTTGTTGGATGTGACCCTCTCCTCTCCTGTTAGTCATTGATTTCCTAGACAACTCTGGGCCTGGGGAAAGTACTTTGTGTGTGTTAGGGGTGTTTTGTGTATGTTGGAGAAACAGGGCCCTGGGACCAGCCCAGGACTATGGCTGGGATCTCACAGAATGGTCCATGTGGCCATCAGAACCAGAACCAAGATCCAGGCACAGGGTCCTAGTCTGGGATAGAGAGACCAGGACCAGGCTAAACTAAGGCTCTCAGGGCCCAGGCCCTGAGGAGGCCCAGACCCCACAGTACCCCTCTGCTTCCTCCCATTGGGGTATGCTGTTGTGACAGCCATTGGAATCTTCTAGCCAAGAGCCTTTTTCAGGGTGGGGCTAAGGAGCTGCCATGGTATGGAGCAGGTCCCAGCATGGGTCCAGGGGCTGCTAGGCAGATCTACAGAGGACAGGATCCTTCTGTCTTCATGCACTTTACCACAATCCATCTCTCTTCCTATTCAACATGCACTGGGCCCCACTGGGCCCAGGCCAGGAGCTGGGAACTGAGCACCTGTAGTGACCAGACAGATCCCTACCCCTGAGGTGCTCACAGTTTAGTAGTAGGTGCAAGCACATAGATGACACTATCCCTATTTATTTGGCCTTTGCCCACAATCTCCCCAGAGGGCAACTGAACAGGCTCCATCCTGCTCCAACAGGCACTTGGGCATCAGGGAGGCTGGTTTCTTTGGAGGGACAACCCAGACCTTAGAACTTGGGCTGAACACCACCCCAATTAGGCCAGGAATAAAAATCAGAATGAACCTCCTTCAGAGGTTGGGAAGTTCACCTTCATGTCTGGCCCAGGTTTCTCCTGCACAAAACTTCCTACACAAGAAAGGGGATGCTCAGAAGAGAGGATGTGCAGAGCAGCTGATGAGTTGAGAGAATCCTAAGTCATGGAGAGATCCTCTGAGTTGTCTCACCCAGGCCTACACCTTGCCAAGGGCACTGTCATTCCATCTCCATAGAGCATGGTGTTGACCCATAGTGGTCCCTCCCCTCTCCCCTAAGAAGAAGATCCTCAGTGTTCCTCACCAGCTATGCCACAGGGTAGGTCCCAGTGTGGAGCTCCAAAGGCTGGCAATGGTGCAGGTGGGGGCTCTTCTTGGTCCTGCACTGTCCCCAGCCTCAAACAGAAAGAAAGAAAAATCTCTGGAAAACAAGAAAATTCCCTTTCCAGGAAAGGGTATAAGGTGTGACATGTCCAACATAGGAGGCCCGAGTCTAACTTTGTACCAGTCACAAACCTCTATGGGCTATGGTTCTTTCTTAGGCCATACTGGGAGACTACTCTGCCTTGCCCACCTCCCTGAGTGCTGTGGGCGAGGACCAGGGCTGCCCGTTGCCCATGATGCTCCCCAAGAACAATTGGGGTTATTTCAGAAGAAGTGTGGGGAAGGATGGGGTGGGGGAGAGGCACTTTTGTTTTTCAGAGAGATTTTTTGCCTTTACCATTTTTGCCTTGGAATATGCCCTTGCCTACTCGCTCCCTGCAAAGGGAGGATCCAGGCCCAGGCAGATGGAGTGTCTTTGGCATCTAATTCATACCCGCCTTGTGCCAGAGTCGGTTATTCTATAAATCGAGGCCCACCTGTAGTGTTGTAGCATCATCAGCAATTAGTGATGGTTCATTAGACTCCAATTAATAATGAAACCCAGGATGAGAGCCCATTGTTTTGCTGAGAAGGACAACTATGCTCATGTCTTAAGTGGCAGCCTCTGGAGAGCTCAGAGCCCACAAGGACCAGCTGCCCACCTTCAGTGTGGGGCTGGGGGAGGGGTACGTGGAGTAGCAGCGCTATGTCCAGGCAAAGTGAGAGAGGGTGAGAAGAGAGCTTCAGGCTGGATTCCCCTTCTGGATTCAGTACCTCTCTTCTTTGAGGAACTCCTGGGCACAACTTCCTACCCAGCATTCCCAGGGTAGCTTGACCAAGGCCAAAAGTGTGAGGACTTTTCCCTCCTGCCGGTCTGGCTTCAGAGGACACTGGGCATGGAAAGAAGAAAGCTTAAGAGGGAACTCACTCAGAGAGGCCCACAAGCCTCTCTCTCCTGACTACCCCAATCTGCCAAACCTGAATCAGCCAGACTGTCCCTCTTGTGACCTGTGCATGAGGCCAGCTCCTGGCCTGCTCTGAGCCTCAGGCTCTGTCCTCCAGTTGGGAAAGTCCTCTTCTCCATCTCTGTGAATCCTGCCTCCTTTGTGGAACCTTCCCTCTCTGGTCCAGCCAGGTAGGCTCAGAAACAGGAATGCAGCCTTTGGCCATCCTGTCCAGATGACTCTCTCTGCAGAGCCAACACCCCAACTCCTCTCCCTATTGCACAAAGCTAGGTTTCTGGATCAGGAAAAGGTCATTGGAGCTTTAGTGCCTTCCAGGGATGGAGGAAGGCCTTTGGCCTTGGAGTCTGGCCATATCTTATTCTTCTGAAAGATGGGAGAGGCTGGCCTACCTGTCTCAGAGGCCAGCATGGAGGATTCAGGTAGAGGAAAATTGCCCTGCCTTCTCAGATCAGACTGAGGTCCTGTGATGACATCCCAGCAGCTGGCCTGGAAGACTCTCAGTCTGAACGTATCCTCCCACCTTCCTCTAAGGTGGGCCAGCAATAGGGCCATGGTGGACCCTGTCAAAAGGTCACAAGACCTTTTGTCCCACTGCCCCTCCATCTGAAGGTCTTCCCTTTGTCCATCCTTTTTTGTGCCTGCCTGACTACCTCCTTCCCAAGGGGTATCTGAAAACATCCCTCTAGATATTTTCTATCCTCCTGGGAGCCTGCCCAACCAGGACCCCAGTAGCCATTACAGACCTGAATTCAGGCTCTGCCTTTTCCTTTGCCCTCCTGGTGGATAGCCTGTGATGGGCACTCAGGACAAGCTGGGCTGCCTGTATCCCAGACTAACAAAGTCCTGCCTGGCAGGAGACCAGACCTCAACTGTTGTGTGGGCTTTGATGCTTTGTGGGGAGTGGGAGGCCAAGAAGGCCAAGGGGGCCAGCAGGGCAGCTGGGGGAGGTGGCTCAGGTGTGAATACAAGACCTTGAGGCAGTTTGAGGGTTGGCAGATAGGGTACTAAGAATGGATGAGATAGCCCACAAACCTCTTTGGAGCAGCAGTGTGTGTGGGGGGGTGGAGGATGGGGAGTTGTCCCCTGGAGGTGCACAAGCTCCCTTTCTGACTCCCTCAATGTCCTAGGCTTTTCCACGGCTCACCTCCACTCAGCAGCAGGCCCTGGGAACCAGACAACACATCTTCCCTTAGTCATGACCTTGCAGAAGGAAAGCAAATTTGTTCTCATTCCCTCCCACTCACAGCTGCGCTAGGGCCTGGCTCCTCACCCCCTACTAGAGTGGGAGTGAGCCCCAGGGACCTCAGACTTGGGACTGGGGTTTGTCAGAGACACTGCACACCCCTCCTGCACCCTGGGGGAGGGCTGGGCTGGATTTATCACAGCTTGAGGCCCAGGGCTGCCCATCCTGCCCCTGAATCCAACCCCAGTCCCACCCTGCTAGAGCTGGATTAAGTCTGAACTCCCAGACAACAGGCATCACTGTTGGCTCCTCCTGCCTCTGACTGCCTGGCGCCAAGCTATAGAGTCAGGGCAGGGCTTTGGGGATGGGAGGCGGGGGCGTTCAATCCTTGCAGACAACCTGCAGGAATGTAAGCCTTAGAGAGGCCCAGTGGGCCTGAGGTTGCTTTGGGAGCCCTGAGGGGACTTAGGACCTGGGGACCTAGAACTCAGGAATGTGTCCAGCTGGGGTACAGAATGGGGGCAGGGAGTGGGGCATGAGCTGGTTACCTGTTCCTATTCTATAAGAAATCCGAGGCCCCCTCTTTTTTTTTTTTTAATATTTATTTTTTAGTTGTAGGTGGACAGAATATCTTTATTTTATTTTTATGTGGTGCTGAGGATCGAACCCAGTGGCTCACACGTGCTAGGCAAGCACACTACCACTGCGCCATAACCGAGGCCCCCTCTTAACTTTCTAGTTTCTAGAATCGCATCAAGGCCCAGAGGAATCAACTGTGCCAGGAAAAGCCATTACCCTGACAGCCTCCTTCCACCTGCTAAAAGCCTCTCCCTTCCCCTGGGGCCTCCCCTTCTCATGCAGCTCCATCTCCCTCACCTAGCCAGGGCCACCCCTTTGGTGTGTGTATTCAGAGGGGAGGGGAGACTTAACTCCTTCTAGGCCTGAGGAGAGTCAGCCCTTGTCCCTGCCCCATAAACAGTCCTATCTCCTTCCACCTGGAATTCCTCCTGCCCACTGCCAGGGAGCTCTTATAAGGAAGGAGAGGGAACAAGGAGCCCCAGAGATCGGGGGTAGAAGACAGGCTAGCAAATACAGGTCATGGATTCCAACCTGAATCTTGTCCCTGTGCTGGTTGTGACTTCGTGCCTTGGGTTCTGTCTTCTCTGTTGCATACAGAGCCACTTGAAGATCCCTGGGAAGCCCCAGCGATGCGCAAATGTCATTCTGTGACTTTTGGGGTAAAGGACTGCCTTCCTTCCTCCTGACACACTCTCTGCCTCCACCTTTCTGGTGCTCCGGCGTGCTCCTCTGTGTTCTGCTGCGTAGGTCTAGGTTGCTGCTGGGGGAGCCCATGAGGCCTGATCCTGCATTCAGGCTACAAGGGAGCAGAGGGTTGGCAGGAGAGATCTAGGAGAGCTCTGAGATCTCTGACTTTAGGAGTGCTATCAGGAGAGAGAACCAGGATACGCGATGGCATGAGAAGGATCTTATCTTGCACCCACCCCTCAGTCAGCCACAGTCACAGAGCTGGGAGAAAGGGGTGCAAGCGGTGGAGGAGGCAAGCTGAGTTCCACTCCCTGCCAGGCTAGATTCCTTCCCCCCTTCAACCTGGCAGCCTCCCACATGCCCCTAGGCCACAGCAACCCTCTGTAATTGTAGGGAGCCCTTTCTTCCCTCAGGGCCCACATGCAGTGTCTGGATAGGGCTCCAGCTCTCTGGGAGTAAGCACAGGGCTCCTCCCTCAGGGCTCACCTTCCTCCCGGCTCATGCTGCTCTCTATCAGGTCCCCTGAGAAAAACCAGGTGGTTCTGTGTCACAGATGAGGAAAGAGCATGAACTGGAGCCTCCTGTTTGCTAAGAGTGTAACATGCTTTCCTTCAGATATTCAACTACCCTCTGTGGCAAGCACTAGATAGAAGAGCCAAGGCCCAGAGGGGAGCCACTGGGAAAAACACAGGCTTAACCCAGGTCTCTGAGCTCCAAAGCCTGTGCTTATCCAAGGATTTCACACCTCAGCCAGGGCGGTCAGGGATCCCTAGTTGTAGAACTATAATGGTGTAGAGGCATCAATTTTCAATTGATGAAAAGAAACCAGGGCAGGGCAAAGGGGCAGGCCATGGCAAGGTCACTGAGGCTAGGACATTCAATGCTATGGGTTGATAATGAGGAATTATATTTTACTTATATACTAGTAATTAAAAGGGCTGGGGCTTGTAGCTCAGTGGTAGAGAGCTTGCCTAGTTATGCACAAGTCCTGGGTTCAGTCCCCAACAAAAACAGTAACAATAGCAAAAGCAAAAATAATCACTAACACTTTTATGATACTTAAAGATGTGCCAAGCACAGCACATTTAATTCACTTCATTCCTACAGTGACCCTACAGGTGGTTGTTGAGTACCATAATCATCCCCATTTTCCAGATGAGGGCAATAAAGCACAAGGAAGCTATGTACGTTGCCCAAAGTCCCACAACTAATAGTGGCACTGGGATTTGGAATCCAAGTAGTTCAGCTGAAAGATGCCCATTAAAATCATTATGTCATGCTGTCTCTCAAAGCAGAGCAGGAGTCCGCAGTTGATTCCTGGAGCTTAGAAATGTGACTCTCATAAGAATAGTTAGGAGCTAGGCCACAGAAGCAGGGCTACAGTGTTATTTAAGTCTGAAGGACAGAGGCCATGGTGAGGACCAGGAAGTTCCAAGCACTTCCTGGAGGAGAGGCATAGCTGAGCTGAGAAAGACCCCAGGCTGGTATTGCTGACACATGCAACAGATTGTGTCTGAGCTTCTGGGATGACTAACCTGCCCCACATTCCCTTTTGGGCCTCTGAGGGTGGGCTAAGGGCTGGTGAGGACACCATCCCTACTTCCTGCCTGGAGCGACTGTCTATGCAGCTGCCGCCTCTGTTGGATGTATGGTGTGGCCCCCTAGGCTGTCTAGGAGGAGTCCTCACCCCGTGATTGCTGCAGTTAATGTAGCAGTGTCTTTTACAGCCCTGATAGAATAACCAGAATAACCTCATCAACATGAGGAGCATTAACCTTGGCATTGAGCTGTCTGATGGCTCTGGATCTCAGGGAGGCATAACCCAGATACCTCTGGGCTGCTGTGGGATACAGATTCAAGCTCCCATCTCACCAGGGCAGCCAGGCCCTGACAGCCTGTGAGTGCTTGGGGGTCCAAAAGCCCTCACTATTGCCCCCATGCCCCCAGGCACCCCCATGCTATAGGTGCCTGGATATGGGTGCTCAGCCTGCAGTCCTGGGAATCTGGGTCAGAAGCATAGGGAGATGAAGACCAAGAGAAATGGACATCTGGGATAAGCACCACACAGCCACACTATTTAGAGACTTCCTCTCACTACAGAACCTAGAGAAGAGGGTCAGGTCAGGAGGAGAGAGGGTCATGCACACAGATACCTACAGGGGACCTTCCCTGGGAACACTCAGGAAGTCAGACAGTCATGATGTCTGGTGTCCAAGTCCAAGTGAAGGTCACAGAAGTGGCAGCAGATGGTATGGCCCAGAGCAGGCAGGGCACTCAAGGGGAGAAGCCTGGCGTCAACTGAGCCAGGGATGAGGGACGACATGAGTGTCTAAGTGCAGAGTCAGGGGGACCTCTCCATGTTCTGTCCACCTTTCACCCAAATTTATAGACAGTGGAGTCCTGAGCGGGTATGCAGCAGGCAAAAGGCTTCCCTGATTGGCCCTGCCCCTCTCTCCCCAGGGAAACCACATCTAAAGAAGCTGACAACCAGAGCTCCAAGGCAGTCACCTCAGTGACCTCAGAGCCCACCAGATCCCCCATCTGGGGGGACACAGTGAAAGTGGAGACACAAGCCGAGAATTCAGGGCAAGAAGGTGAGACGGGGGGCTGGGTGGGCTGGTGTGTGTGGGAGGGCCTGTGAACATACCCCCAGCCGTGGAAGGCAGAAGCAGGCTCCCCACTCAACACAGCTGGAGGCCACCTGAACCGCCTCCCTGGGCTCAGTTAAAAGCATTAAAAAAAAAAAATCATAATACCGTCATGCCTCATCTCCCCAGCCTGCTGGAAAAATGAGTTGTTCCACATAAATGAACGGAAGCTTATCTTTTTTTATGACTGTTGTTATTATTTTCATGGTTGTTATTACCGCTGTTTCCCACTGAAATGGCACATTACAGCTTCCTAACATGTCCCCATGCATCGATCATCGGAGTCACCGCCTCTCAGGAGCCATCATGCTCCCGTTCCTTAGAAGAGAACACTGAGGTTGAGGGAATTTGTTTTTTTTCTTTCTTCTTTTTTTTTTTTTTGTGGTGCTGGGGATTGAACCCAGATTCTTGCGCATGCAAGGCAAGCACTCTACCAACTGAGCTATATCCCCAGCCCAGGTATTTGAATAACTGGCTCAAGCTCAAGTATTCAGCAGAAAGCCTAGAATTCAGAATTGGATTCAGCACTACATGTTCTCACTGGAGCTCCTGTGTTCTAGCTGCTTCCATTTGAGTTTGTTGTTGTTGTTTTATTTTTGTTTATTTAGTACAGGAGATTGAACCCAGGGGTGCTCTCCCACTGAGCTACATTCCTAGCTCTTTTTAATTTCAAGACAGGGTCTCACTAAGTTGCCCAGGCTGGCCTTGAATTTGCAATCCTCCTGCCTCTACCTCCCCAGCAGCTGGTATTACAGGCATGCCCCACCACACCCAGCCAAGTTTTGGTTTTTACTAATGTCCCTAGAATGAACACTTATCCCTACCTATTCCTCTCAGACTATTCCTGTCAAACTGAGCCTCCAGGTACCGGTGTGCATGCACACATGTGCATACTTATGTCTTCCATGCTGTGGGCCCATCTAACATCTATCTAGCTTGGGTGAGAGCTTAGCTGGGCGCAGAGCACCACTGGCTGGCTGGTGCAGGACCTGTGGCAGCACAGACCACAGGTGCCCAGCTGCATCCCTGGTCTGATCCAATCAGAAGATCCTCAGGCTGGCTTCTTGTAGGTGGCTCTCCCCAAGAGGACAGGCTTAACCTCTCCCCTCAAATCTTCCCAGAGACTTAGAACTCCTTTTCACCTCACGGATGGCAAAAGGCCACTGCCAGAGATTGTGGGAGGAGAGAGGGAACGGGAGGGGAGCCTCTGCGAGAGGGGAGGAGGCAAGTTTGAGGTCCAGCCAGATAATTGTTTTCTGCCTGTAAAGGGATACATGAAACTGTGAGATGGTTTGAGATGACACAAAAGAGGAAGAAAATTGGCTAAGGATTTCATGCAGCTGCACATGTGTGCCTGGGTGTGCCCATCTCTGTGCTGGTTTGTGTGTTCGTGTGAATGGTATTATGTTTGTGAATATATGCTGTCTCTGTGCCTGTAGTAGGCATGTCTGAGAGTCTTGTTCATCTGTGTGCATGGGTGTGTTTGGCTGCAACAGTGTGATCTGTGTGCATCTGGCAATGCATGTATGTGTGTGCGCACACATGTGCACATGCAGGAAGTTAGGGTTTGTGGTATGTGGACTGGGCTGAATCCTGTTATGGGCTGTACACATCTGGGGTGAGGGAGGGAAGGATGTGATGAGGTCAGTAGCCTGGGGTCCATCTGTGCAGCAGAGAAGGGGCAGGACTAACTGCAGGAGGGATAGAGGAGGGTGGAAAGGCAGCCCAGGCAGGCAGGGAATATTGGCAGGCACCTCTTTGCAGATTGCAGTAGCTTGTTGGAACCCGGTTGCTGTGGTGATGCATGGGGTGGGGGTGGGGGAGATGGGGGCTAGGCCAAAAGGCAGGAGGAGGGTGGGAGGTAGCTCAAGGATGTGTTAATGAAAAGCAAAGGGGGAGTTGCAGACCCTGGGTCAGGGCCAAAGCAGGAGAGTGTCAGAAAGGGCCCGTGGCTACACAAAGGGAGCAGTGGGAAGCCGGAAGGGCGCAATGCCCAGAAAGGCAGCTGATGAAGCGTGCTTGTAGCATGCGGACAGGAGCAGGGAGGAATGGCTGTCCACTCCTCTAAGTTACAGCTCATCTGCCAGCTGCCTAACTAGAGCTCCAGAGAAGGGGGCATGGGAAATGCAGGGCACTCCTCTTCTGCTTGACCTCAGCAAATCCCAAGCAGATCTGGGAGCTTATGGTCCATGGGGAGTGGGCATGAGGGGCTGCCGCCTCCATAGCTACTGTGGCCTTGATCCAGAGCACTGAACCCCCAGCTGAGTTCTGCCCAGGGCTGGGTGAGTGTGGGGAGAGCTGCAGATGGTTAGAAGCAGGAAAATAGTCATGAGGAGCATTTGCACAGAATTGTGTAGCTTAAAACACTCTCTCCTCCCTCAGCGATCCCAGGGAAGGGACAGGGCTTCCTTCCTTCCTCCCTCCCTCCCTCCCTCCCTCCCTTCCTCCCTTCCTCTTAAAGTGTAAACATTTTGCAGAGCAGGTCCATGGAGCTCAGAGAGGTTAAGTGACGAACTAAGGGTAACAGAATAAGTCAGTGTCTTGGTACTGGAACCCAGGTCTTCTGACTTTAATTCCCTCACCTCAGTCAATCTCAAAGCCCCTTTCTTTGAGCATAGATCCCATGTGGCCTGCTCTTAGCTGGTGTCTTTTCCTTCTGTGTGTTCAGGGTAGCTGTGGGAAAGAATGAAAAAGGAAGGACATTTGGGACAGCCCTCAGTTTCCTTCTCTACCCCCACATCCAAATGACCCATTCCACTCCAAGTGATCTGGCTGCTGAGTTTGGGCTTAGCACTGGGCTTCCTGTTGGCTGAGCTTTTGAGGGCCAGTAGCTGTCCTTGGTGCTGAAACCCCCCCCCCCACGTGAGGAGAGGTTCCCAAGGGTGTCTCTCAGGCACATTACTCTACCCAATCCTCCCTTTCCCGTTTTTCTATAGATCTCTCTTTTATTTCCCCCCTCCTCCATCTCTTTTATTCCTTCTCCATTCTTCTCTTCCTTTGTTCCTTTCCTTCCTCTACAAATCAGACTTCCAAGAATGGCCGGATGCCTCAAGAGTCACCAAATCCAGCCTCTTCCACCATCCATTTTCTAGTTGTGTGATGGTGGCCCAGTTATAGAACACCTCTGTGCTTCATTGTTCACATTTTCAAAGCAGAGATGACAATACCATGATGGGAACTTGTTGGAATAATGGTTAAGTAGTGCTCATTCAGTGTCTGGTACACACAGGTACTCACTAAGCAGGACCACTATAATCCCCAGGGCATTCGTGTTTTCCTTACAGCTCATTCTGAAGTTCATGCCATTTGATGAGAAAAATGTGGTCTTATTTTGAAGGTGTTTACTAAGTGGGGTGTTATTCTCAGTGTTGAGACTTGTTTTTATTTATTCGGAGTAGACTTTTATTGACAGTTGCATCAAAAGATTTCTGGAACAGATCACTTTTTCTTATCGAGTTTCCTCACCTGCAACATGTGGGGGGTTGACCACTCTCCATCCTAGGGAGCTGGTGGGAGTGTTTACGACCAATAGAAAGGGCCTTTTTGCTTGCCTGTGAATCTCTGTGTGCACTTGTGTGTCTGTTGCCATGTGGGGGCTGAGTTTAGTTTTTTGGGGTCCAGCCCTGGGATAGGAATTTCTTTGCCACAGGGGAAAATCACATTTTGGAGTATCAACTGCACCTGGCATGTACTCTTGCTCAACTCAGGGACTCAGACAGTGCTTGTGGAGTTATGTGCATGTGTGTTCCACACATGTGTATGATTTCTCTGTGTGGCTTGTGTCCCCTGCTCTTGGCAATGTCTCTCACTTCTCACTCTCTCATCTCACTAGGAGGTAAGATGGTCTGTTAAACCCTGTTCTAACCCTGTGCTCAATTTTTTTTCTCTCCAGATGTGATCCTCAAGGTGGTGGACAATAAAAATAAAGAGGAGCTGTCATCGTACAAAATCCCCATTAAGTACTTGCGTGTCTTCCACCCCTACCACTTTCAGCTGATAAATGTAAGTCACAGCCCTGAGCTCTGGACATGACCTCTAGCCAGAGAAGAGGAGAGCTGGTGGGAAGGACTTTGATGCCCTCAAATAATCTCTGAGAGCAACCTTAGACATCCCATGCTCACTTTATACAGTATGACTAGCCTAGGATCATATGGCACTCAGGAAACATCACTCCTGGCAGGTAGATAGAAATAATGCCCATAAGAATTTGAAATTCTCACAGGGCATGATGGTGCACCCCTGTAATCCCAGCTACTCAGGAGGTTGAGGCAAGAGGATTGCAGGTTCAAAGCCAGCCTGGGCAACTTGGCAAGAGTCTGCTTCAAAATCAAAAAGGGGCTGAGTATGGTGGTGCACACCTGTAATCCAAGCAGCTCAGGAGGCTGAGGCAGGAGGATCGCAAGTTCAAAGCCAGCCTCAGCAACTTAGCAAGGCCCTAAGTAACTTAAGGCTGGGGATGTGGCTTAGTGGTTAAGTGCCCCATGTTCAATCCCTGGTACCAAACAAGACAAAACAGAACAAAACAAAATCAAAAAGGGCTGAGGATATATCTTAGTGGTAGAGATACTACTAGGTTCAATCCTAGTAAGGTGTGGGTGGGGAGAGTAATTCATCTCCATGAAATAGTCCAATTTGCATAAAACAACTACCACATTAAATGAATACACCAATGAAATATTTCACATATGATAAAAGAAATACAGTATTTACAGAGTACCTACCATGTTCCAGGTCCTCTGCTAGATGCTTCCCATGCCATCTAATCCTCAAGGTGAATTATATTTTGCTAAGGAAGAGGAATCCTCTCATCCTGGGTTACAGAGCAAGCGAGCAAGTGGTAGAGTTGAGGGTGAGCCCAGGCTCATTCAGTCTCCTAAGCCAGTTCTTTCTGTGCCATCTCCACATGTGCTGGCAGGAAGAAGGCCCAGAAGGGGTTGGGGCATGTGGCAGGAAAAGCAGTCTAGGCAACAACTGAGCACCAGCCTGGACCTCCCAGGTTAGCTCTCCTGCTCACACCCAGTGCTCATTGGGGTAGGGAGAATTCACTCTTTCATTGCTCAAGTACTTATGGCACCTACTATGTACAAGACATTGGGCCACCAATGAGCAGAAGCATCAGTTTTCCCTACCCCTATCATGAGATAGAGTAAAGAACAATGAGAAGCCAAATTGTCTGGGTTTTTTTCTCAGGACCACCATTTACTAGCTGGACAGAAGCCATAGGAAGCCAGTTAGCCCCAGGGCCCCATTCTTTGTCAGTCTACCTCCTGTCATGGTCATCTGGAGGGTCCATTATAATGAAGGGCAAAGTCCCAGGCACATGAGATAGTTTGGGAAGTCTCTCTCCTCTGTCTTTTTTTTTTTTTTTTTTTTTTTTTTTGGTACTGGGGATTGAACCTAAGGGCACTAAACCATTGAGTCACATCTCCAGCCATTTTTTATATTTTATTTAGAGACAGGGTCTCCCTAAGCTGTTCAGGGCCTGGCTAAGTTGCTAAGGCTGACCTTGAACTCACAATTATCCTGCCTCAGCCTCCTGAGCTGCTGGGATTACAGGCATGGCCAACACAACTGGCTCCTCTCTTCTTCTTCCAGGACCTTTCCAAGTAACTCTTCATCATGTCCCCAAGGGTCTTTATCTTCTGTAGGCCCCAACAAGAACCCAACCCCAGGGATTCAGGATGAGGCACCAGGGTCAGCAGGGAAGTGAAGACCCAGCACTTGAGCTCTAGTTTGGGGAGCATTACCAGGCCCCTGGCCCTCCATCCACTTACCGCCCTGGCCTTGTTATCACATCTTTACCAAGAGAGCAGACAGCAGGGTCTTTGTGAGGGCGATGAAATATCCAAATGGAGAGCAAAGATTTATTATATTGATCTCCTTGGAAAGGCTCACAGGGACCATGAGCTTTAATTATCAGCTTGGAGCCCCGGCGGAGCAATGCCAAGTGATTGTCTGCAGAGGGCTGGATTTATGGCCAGCCTCTGCCCCTTAGTCTCCTCCTTGTGTTTCTTCTTCCCCCACCCTATCTCTAGCCCGCTCAGCCTGAGAAAGCCAGCAAAGACACCATGGAGCCCAAACTGTACACTACCATCGTTCGGAAGAGCAGCTTCCTCCCACGCTATGTTGGCTGTGACCACACTGCTCTGGAGGTACCCAGCTGTGGCCCTCTGGGGAGATAGGTGGGGTGGAAAGGGGTCAGGCTTAGAGCAGGCCTTGCCCTTGGCCATCTCTGACTGGCCTTAAAGAATGGAGCACAAATATCCAGGGAAGAAATCAAGAAGGGAGAAAGCAACTGGATCTTTCCAAAATAGCCAGAGTAGTTTGTGAAGGCAAACATTGATATGGGATAAAGGTGCCCTAGGACCTGTCTTCCCTCACTGCCCTTGGAAGAGAAAAGGGGGGCTGGGTGGGAGCTGTGCTCCTCATGTCCCCCTACCTGGCCATGCTGCAGAGGGGACTAAAGTCTCCCACAGCCATGATTCCTCAAATGTCATGGAAGTGGGGGAGAAACCCTGTGTGCCCCATCTTGGCCCACAGCCTCTGGCTGTTTTCAGTCCTAATCTTCCCTCCTGGGGTAGTAACCTTTGACTTAGGGCCTAAGTGCCCCAAACCAAAACTTAGGATCTCCCTGAATCTTGCTGAGGTTTGGCCAGTCTGCCAATTAGGTAGTTAGGAGCTCATGTGCTCATTAAGTCAGTCATCAACCGTTCACACAGTCTCTTCCATTAGCCAGGCCAGGACTGGGTCTAGCTTGGCCTGGCCTCTGCCCCTTGAATCATCACCCTGCACCCCTTGGCCTTCAGCAGCTTCAGGGGAATAGTTGATGCTCAAGAAAGACATAGTCCAGGGACCTGTACCCTCTATCCTTACAGCCTTCAAACTGCCCATGAGTGGCAGGTTCACATCCAGTATGGTCTGGGTACCATTAACAGGACCCAAAGTCTGGACTTCCCATACTCCAGCATGGCTGACTTGATCTCCCCAGCCACCTATAGCACTGTGAGCCTGGTAGGGCAAGGACTATTCTTGAACCCTATTTCATAGCTGGGGACACTGAGACCCAAGGGTACAGCCTGGCATTGGAGCCCAGAGCTCCTGACCCACATCTCTGCTTCCCCATAGCCAACAGGCATCCCATCTCTCCCCTTTCTTCTATCCTGCTCTTTCCTGAGGACAGCCACCTGCCCACTCATACATGGAATAAAGAAGAATGTCCCTAGGCTGCAATCCCACAGGGAAGGAGCCACATTTCCAAGATACAGGCAGAACCTTGGGCCTGCATGGGGCACTGTGGATCTCCCCCACCCCACCCCCAGTTCTCTGGCCCCCACCACCCCTGCTCTAGCATAGACCTTTCCCTGTCAGTATGATAGATACGGCTGCAGGAGCAGATGTCTGCTTCTAGCGGAGGACTGGAGAGCACAGCAGGAAAAGAAATGGCTTCTGTTACTTACCAGGCTGTCACAGGAAGGTGTGCTTAGGCAGCTGTCTCATTCACACATGACCAGAGTCAGCGCAGAACAGGTGGAAATTACTCCTCCAACCTTAGACCACCCCCTTCAGCCCTTACACCTGTTGGAATCCTATAAGTGACAGAGCCTGACAGTTCTCCCATGAGATACCACCTTCAGAGATTCACTGGGAGGCCTTGGTGAGAGCTGAAAGGCCCTCAGGACTATTTTGAGACCTTATCGGCTGACACCTATGAGGAATTAACTGGCAACCAGCTGAGATGGGTCCTGGCAGAGAGGCCTTAGGAGAGGTTGCTAAGGGAGAGGATCCAGAACAATCCTCTCTCTGGTCATAGAAAGTCAGAGCTAGAAGAATTATGGAGATTATGGCCCAAACTGTCAGGCCCAAAGTGGAACAGGGACTGGCAAGGTGACCCAGTTGGAATAGGCCTTGCAAAGGCCTCTTCCCATCTAAGGTATACCTGAGGCATGGTCTCTCAGCTGTGCCCAGAACCCCTTCCCCTTCCTACTTTTCTTCCTTAGGATTCTGCCATCCTCTAAGACCAGCTCAGCCCCAGACCTCTCTTGGGCCAATACCTGTCTCTTTCCCCACTCCCAGGTGTCTGTGTTTTCTCTTTAACACTCAAACACAGAGGCACCGCTCCCTTCTCTGTTCTTCCTCAATAATGTGATACTCATTTGTGCCACAAACATATATTGAGCTCCTGTTCTGTGCCAGGCACTGTGTTAAAAGCAGGGAATGCAACAGTGACTGAGCCAGGCATGGTCCCTGCCCATATGGAGCCTGGGCACTAGTCAAACAGACAGAAAATAAACAAGACATAAATTAGAATAAGCACAAGCTCTGATGAGTGCTATGGAAAGGGAATGCAGGGACTGAGAGATGGAATGGTTGGGCTGCTCTAGCAAGGATGGCCAGAAGGCTGCTCAAAGGTCGTGCCATATAAATGGGAGGAGGAGAAGCAGCAGCCATGATGAGTGGGTGGGACTGGGGGGTCCAGGCAGAGAGACCAGTACATGCAAAACCCCTAAGGCAGAACACGTTGGAAGACTGAGAGAGTCTGGAGCAAAAAGAGGGGGCTGGGAGCTGGCAGATGTGGGCAGAAGGGCTAATAGACCAACACATGCAGGCCTTGGCAACATGGTAAGAACTATGGAATAAAGGCTGGGGGTGGAGCTCAGTGGTAGAGTGCTCGCCTAGCATGCATGAGGCTCTGGGTTTGATCCCCAGCACAGCAAAAAGCAAAATCTGTGGGGGCTGGGGTTGTGGCTCAGTGGCAGAGCACTTGCCTAGCATGTGTGAGGCACTGGGTTCAACCCCAGAACCACATATAAATGAATAAATCAAATAAAGGTATTAAAAATATGAGACCATTTTTAAAAAGAAAAGCAAAATCTATGGAATGCATTCTAAGGAGGCCATTGCAGGGTCTGAAGCAGGGGAGTGACATGATGATCCCATGCATTTCTAAGAAGACAGGTTTTTGCCACAGTGTGTTGACTTACCTGGGAAAGGGAAGATCAGGCATGGGAATGGAAGTGGAGTGTCCCCTGGGGACATTGCCCATTTCTTCTCTGCTGCCTTCCACCAAGAGCATAAGAGGACAGAGAATGTCATGGGAGGGCACTGGTGGGCAGGGAGGTGACAACTGGAATCTGATGAAGAGAGGGAGCCCAGAGATGCTAATGTTGGGGATTCCCTTCCAAATCAATCCTGGCTAGGAAAGCCTTGTGGTGAGCTGACGCCAGGGGAATCCAAGGAGATCTGGCTGTGATCTCTGACCTTGGGAAGCTCAGTGTAATTGGAGAAAATGACCTAGGGTTGGTATTCTCAGTTTACAAGGTGTCCTCTCATAGACAATCTAATCAGAGACTCTGCATAGCCCAGAACAAACCTGGATAAGGTTTTTTTTGTCCTCTTTGATGGGCAGAAACTAAGAGGAGCCAAAACACCTAAACTAATCCTAATTCTGCTCAGGAGCCAGCAGGGTAGCCAGGGGTAGAACTCAAGTCCCCTGACTCCTCCCAGGCCCGGACTCTTCTCACACCTTGTCCCCAATGGTCCCTGCTGTAAGACATTTCACTACTAAGTCCCAGCAGTGCCCTAAGGAAACTGGGGGCACTTGCCTCAGAGAAGGCTGCTTCCTGAAGCAGGGCAGCCATGAGCAAAGCAAGAACCAAGTGAGGTGGGGAGCGGACAGGGTAGACCATGGCTAGACAAGGAAGAGCAGGCAGGCTGGCGGTATCTGTGGGAAGGCCCAAAGCCACATGGGCTTCACATGCCTCCTCTCTTCTCCAGGTCTTTCTCCGAGGAGTCAATGAGCCCATGATCAACAACTCCAGTCCCATGGTGGTGATTGCCCGTGTGGTTCCCAACTATAAGGAGTTTAAGTAAGTGAAGCCCAGAGTGGCATGGGTGAGGAGCTGGGGGCCAAGGACAGAGGTTAGGGAAAGGCTGTCACTGACACCACAGGCAGATTCCAGGAGCTCCAGAAACCTCCCCTTCCCCAAGGGGCCCCCAAACCTCCTCCCACACCAAGGTCTGAGGTCTCAGCTTCCTGCAGCAGAGGCCTTTCTTTCTCCCTGGAGACCTCAGATCTCTGAAAAAGGGCAGCTGGGACATCTCCTGAGAGCAAGGGGGGAGGCCGATGAGGCCTGCATCTAGCCTGAGGAACTAGAGGGAGTCAGTGTGTAAGGATGAGAGGCAACCTTTATCCTTCCCAACCTGCCTCCCCAGCTCACACCTGCCATCCCCCAGCTCACACCTGCCATCCCCACAGTTCCCTTTCCCACTCTAGTTCAGGGACACAGCTTTGCCTTCCAAAGAGGCAGCCTAAGGCCATCTTGGAATTCTGTGACATTAGTCCTACCTGGGAATACTCTCAGCCTCCTGGAAGTCTCCCTGGTACCCCAGCCCCAAATTATCCCCACCTTCCCAAGATCTTCTTTAGACTTTGTTGGATTCACCGTCCTCAGGAAGGGATTCAGGCTAGTTTGGCCACTGGAGGTCATAGTGGGGAAGTTCCCCAGTGAACACAGGCTCTCTGTGACAGTATCTCTCCTGGGAGTTCATTTCTGTCCCTTGTCACTTACACTAGCTCTGATGATCCAAGAGAACCCCCTAACTCATGTGTACCCTCTGTAGAGTGTTTATGACCCATGATCCCCCCTCTTGCTTGTTGGAGGAATGAGGACGACTGATGCACTGATGTCCTGATGCCCAGCACATTCAGAGTTATACACACACACACACACACACTCACACATACACACACGGCTCTCCATGCCCCTCAAGCCTAAACCAGGGGTCTCATGATGGATAGTGGGAGTTATTGACAAGATCTTCCACAGATAAGGTGGGTACTATAAGACCCATTTTTGTTTTGTTATGTTTTGTTTTGGGTACTGGGGATAGAATCCAGGAGTGTTTTACTGAGTTACATTCTCAGTCCTTTTACTTTTTTTACTAAAGGGTCTTGCTAAGCTGCTAAGGGTCTCACAAAGTTTCTGAGGCTGGCCTCATGCTTATAATCCTTCTGCCTCCACCTCCAAGTCATAGGGATTACAGATGTGCCCTGCTGTGCCTGGATTACAAGGCCCATTTTAAAGAAGTTGGGAAAGTTGACCTATCCAGATGTGGCCAAAGCCACAGCGAGTAACAGATAAGGGAATCCAGGAACTGCAGCCCATCTCTTGACCAAGATGAGATTTTCCAAAGCTTAGGTCTGCTGTTGGAAGGACCAGGGTCCACCAGCCATGTCATAAGATTCCAGCCTGAATGAGGCAGGTCACTGCACTCTATCCCTCTCTCACATCAACCCAGACTCCAACTAGGGGCCCCAGCTGCCAGGCTGGGGACAAGGACAAGAGTACCAACTCCTGTCTCTTTGCCTCCCCAGGGACAACCAGGCCAGACAGAGTCCAACCGCCATGGGGCTGCACATCACTCCACTCTCCTTCCCTGTCCAATCGATGATGAGCTTTGATGTGCCCCGAGTCAGCCAGAATGGGTACCCTCAGGTATGGTTCCTCCCTTCATTTTGTCCTCTCACTGGTTCTTACTTCTGGTAACTCATCCACACGTTCATTGCTTCGCTCAATCAGCCAGCAGTTCACTTGACTATTGACAGTTTGCTACATACCCAGGGCAGGCCTTGCTGTCAGGGAATGCTTGGTCTGGTGAAGATGAGAGTCGCACGTGTGGAAATATTAGACATCAACCCAGAGAGCATGTATCATCTAATATCAAGTCAGGAGGGACAATCAGAACTGTAAAAATTGGAGCAGACACAAAAGGACAAATATTGTATGATTCCACTTATATGGGGTTCCTTGAATCTGCACATTCACAGAGACAGAAAGTAGAATAGTGGTTACCAAGGGTTGGGGAGAAGGAAGAAGGTGGAGTTAAAGTTTCTGTTTGGGGTAATGACAAAGTTCTAGGAATAGATAATGGTGATTGTCGCACAACAATATGAATTTAACACCACTGAATTGCTTAAAATGGCAAATTTTGTTATGTATAGTTTACTGCAATAAAAACGTTTTAATTGATCAGAGGAGAAGGTTGTAAAACCTGGGGACACTCAAGAGGGAAATCTTGCCGGGCGCAGTGGTACATGCCTGTAATCCCAGCACTTAGGGAGGCTGAGACAGAAGAATTGCAAGTTCAAAGCCAGCCTCAGCAACGGCAAGGCGCTAAGCAACTCAGTGAGACCCTGTCTCTACATAAAACACAAAATAGGGCTGGGGATGTGGCTCAGTGGTTGAATACCCCTGAGTTCAATCCTCAGTACCAAAATAAATAAATGAAGAGAGAGAGAGAGAGAAATCTTGACTTTTTGATATGGGGAGGGTTGGTACAGGGTGATTGAGAACAGCAAGAAGATGGTATGAGGTATAAATATCCAGGACATGGTACATGCCAGGGGTGGACAGAAGGGCTATATGTCACATCACACTAAGTTGAGGTTGGGATATACTGATTATGGCTGGGTCCTGGGTAATGGCCCTGTTGGTCTCTTCCTGGTATGCACCTGAGAGCTTACCCTACACAATGGTTCCAACCTGCCTAGGACAACAAAGGGGTTTTTGGAAGTCCCTCCTCTTTTCCACCCACCAGCACTCATGTCTGGCATTGCAAAACTAGAACAAGACACCCCTTTGGAGCCCCAGCCTTCCTTTAAAGGCAAAGACATTGGAAGAAGGCTCAGACACAGGCAAGAATGATGGTGGCAGGGAGGAGTGGGATAAAGGGGGACCCTGGGGACAGAAGCTTCAAACCCAAACCAATCCTCGGCCTGATTTCCCCAGAGTCACCTCACACATGGCCCTGCATTTGCCCAGAAAATTATGAACCAATCAGCAGGCTGTCCCAAGGGGCGGGAGGCACTGCCTGCTTTAATGAATGAGCCCCCTCCCAACCTGGGCCCTCTCACTGCCTAACTAGCTGAGTGGGGGAGGTGCCCCTCACTACAGAGACTTTCCTCCAAGGCCTTTTCTGTGTGTAAGACTTGAGGTCAGGGGTCTAGGACACTTGCTGAAAGTCACCCAGCACCATGGCAGCTGGGCCAGGTTGGGAACTCACTGGTAGCCTGCACAGAAGTGTTCAGGTATTGGCAGTGAGCGAACAGGGAAAGTGGCTACAACAGAGTGGAGGGTGAAGTGGTTAGAGACCTATCTGGAGGGCCACTGTCAGCAGCTCTGAACTCAGAGCTTACGTCATCTCCTGCCCTGTCCCCTCTGAGCTTCAGTCCTATCATTTTCATAGTCAATGAGGTGAGGATTTGACTAGAAGACTTCTAGGGCCTGTCCTCTCTGACATCTGAGGGTACAATGGTTTCTCACCAGCTGTCACCTTACCAGAGCACTATGGGCAGGGGCTGGAGGGTCCTGCAGACTTGGGTTTGATCCCAGCTCTGTGACTTAATAGCTATGTGACCTTTGCCAAAATGCTCAATTCCTCCAGACCTACTGATTCCTATTTTATTAGGCTATTAGGAGAACTTAAAGGATAATCAGGGTGAAACATCCAAGCACAGGGCCAAGTTAAGTGGATTCTGTCGCCTTCAGAGTCTTACTTTCCTTGGTGCCAAATGCTTCTTCTGAGGCCAGCCTCACAACTGTTGGTGTTACATTTGACTTCAAGTAACAGAAAATTTAACTCAGATGGACCTAAACATTTAGGATGTTTATTGCCACACATCACAGGAAGTCTTGACATAGGATGCTGCCAGAATTGGTTGTCCTCAAAAGACATGGGATCTTTTTAGTTCCCAGAAATTGCCTTCATCCAGCTAGCTAAAAGTTCATGGGGCAAGATGTTTCAGACACCCCATTCAGATATGAACAAAAGAGAAAGAAGGTAACTTCTCCTTAAGAGTGGTTTTTATGAGAAACTTTTCTGGTGTGAGACTCAAGGCTGGAAGCTCAGGACCCTCTCTAAAGGTCGCCCTGCATCACAGCAGCTGGACCAGGTGGAGAATTCACAGGGCAGCCTTCATGGAGGTTCCACCAATCCCTCCCCCCTTCTCTTATTGGTCAGAATTGGGTCATATGCACTTCCCTGAGCCAATCAGTGAGGAGGGTGTAGCTCTG
This sequence comes from Geosciurus inauris, assembly GCA_004024805.1. Lineage (NCBI taxonomy): Eukaryota > Metazoa > Chordata > Mammalia > Rodentia > Sciuridae > Geosciurus > Geosciurus inauris. Next base: position 36,644 of record PVHX01012505.1, read on the forward strand.
CCTTGCTGGTAGCCAATGTGCACAAGTGTGGAGAAAGGATCCTTGTGGACAAGAGAGTGGTCTATGAGGCAGCAAGGAGAATGGTGGTGGGGTGGGTAGGCCTGTGTCTGCTTCACTGCTCTCAGAGTCTAGTGAGGACAGCAAAAGCCAAACTTTGATGAGTTTTGGGCTGGTGGGCTGTTAAGTGCACCTAGGTTCCCCACTGGACCCAGCAGGCTGCTTGCATTGCTTGGCCTCCTGCAAGGCTAGGGCAGAGCTCCCAGGAGCTGAAACACAAGCAGAGGTGAAAAATCCATCAGTGCCGTATGCCACCACCTCCTGCCTTGGCCCAAGCTGAGGACCCAAGCTGAGAGCCTGTCCATTCCCACAGACTCCTCTCTAGCATTGGCCTTCTCTCCTGCCTGGACCCTTGCAGCAACCTCCCCCCAGGCCACTTCTATCCACCCTCTGGGAAGCAGGCTGGGCATCCCTTGCCTAGGGCTGGGTCCTTCCCTTGCATCCACCATCCCTATCACCGACAGAACAGAGCCCTGCTTAGGCAGGTCCACAAGTTCCTTGTCTCCTCCAGCCTCCTGGCTAGTTGCTCCACTTCACAAGGCATCTCCCAGGGCCACAAGAGGACTTGCTGTTCTTGACATTGTCACCTCCAGCCTTCACCTCTGCTGTGCTCTCAGCCCCAATTGCTCCTTCTTTTCTGGCCTCATCCCTCAGGCCTCCTTGCCCCAGGTCAGAAGGTGTGGCTTTCTCCTCAGACATCCACAATAGGCTTAGGCCTCTACACAGATGCTAGGGGTGTGTGTGTGTGTGTGTGTGTGTGTGTGTACACATGCACGTGCACACATAAGTGCTCACTCATGCCCTATCCTCTTGGAAGGTGGTGAACTCTAGGTGAGGATAGGGTCTAGCTCTAGCTCCCCCATAGTCCCTGCAGCACCCACATGTCCATCGTGGAGAAGTCAGTCCCCCAGTCAATATTTGCTGTGTTCAGTTGAACTTTCACCTTAATAGTAAAATGTCCATTGTCTCCTTCAACTCCTCAATAGGCTTTCAAGGTGTGGGTCATAAGGCTTCTTCTCACTGGACAATGAGAAAATGGGGTCCCAGAGAAGGGAAGGGGTTTGTTGAAGGTCACACAGCAAGGTTGAGGCAGACCCATGCTCAAAGTCCAAAGGGCCTAACACCTTGGAGCCCCCGTCCCAGCATCAGCTGCCTGCAGCGACTCTCCCAGGTTGGTCCCCACTGTACTTGGGAGACCCACTGCAGGCAGCAGTAGGTGTGAGTGTGGGTGGGCCCAGAAGAAATAGGAGGAGGGGCCATGGGCCCACGGAATAAAGGCTCTGTCCCCAGGGAAAGTAAGTCTGCCTCAGTGGCCCGGGGGGTTAATGGCTTTTCTGAAAATCACAGCTGAGGGTTAATCACATTCCATAATTCCATAGCCCACCATGGCCTTCCCCATTAGCATTAGCAATGTCTACCTCCACCCTGCCCCCACCCAGCATATACATCAACCACTAGCACCTTCCCAGGGCCCTGACATTAGACTCTGCAGCTTATAATTAACCTTGAGTCACACACACACACACACACACACACACACACACACAGGAGAGGGAGAGAAAGAGAAAGAGAGAGAGGGAGGCTGACCCTCCCTCCCCAATTCTAGTCTGAAGGGATCTTTCCTGGGGGACTTACCCTGGGAAACCATTCAGGGAAGTGGCTGTCCCTCATTAGGCAGGCAGCCACTCACCACCTCTTGCTTTATAGACCCCATTTAGACACATTAATAGGTCCCAGAGCAGACAGCTAGCATCCATTAAATAACTCTCTTCCAGGTTGGGGGCAAGGAATGGGGCAGCAGGGGGCTGAGCCACAGGTCCTCCCTGAGTGACCTAATGCCTAGCAGCTGGTCCAGACCATCTGGATGCCTCTCTGGCACCCAGGAGAATGGGTGTCTCTGGGAGGGACATGGTTTGGGGATCAATCCTGAAAGATCACTCTCAAGCTCCACAGAACCAGCTTCTGTGGCTTAGCCTGGTGGCCAAGTGGCTGTCCCTCAACTTCCATTATTAGTGTCTTAGGGTTACTCCCATCACCCTTATCACTATCCCCGACCCTGCACTGGCCACAACCCATCTCCCTGGGGGCCAGAGCAGGCACAGCTGAGCCTTGAGCTGGGGTTGGGAAAATCAGGGCCAGCCATCAGTGTGACAGGCATCAGGGCTTTACCACCACAGGGTGGGACAGGACCCACAATGATGCTCCTCCTTCCTGCAGAAGTAACAACTGCAGTCCATGGAGCATGCGTGCTGACCTTTCTTAGCGATGACTGATTTCTACAGGACAGCAGGAGGTGGGAGTGGCTGCCCCTGTTGCTGACAGCCTGTGCTTGTGACCATAGACCCTCCCTGCACTGAGGCCCCACAGGGCTGCCTCCCATCTCCCCACCTTCCAGCCTCTGCAGATGCTGGGCCTCCCTAGGGTCCCTCGCCATTCCAGGAGTTCTCCACACATGCCATACACAGTGCCACATCCACATTCCATTGCTTCTACCCCTTCCCATGAGGAAGATCTTTCTCCCTCCCTTGACCCTGCCCAATCTCCCTTCAGAACCTTCCTCTGATCCTTTGGCCTACAAGGTGGTGTTTCTCTGACCACCCACAGAATGTCTCACATAGCTCCTTATTTGAGCATTGGAGTTGATGCTGTCTTGTTTCATTGTCTAAGTCATCCCCATGTATATGTCCCAGCTGCTGGCTTAGTGTGCCATCAAGTGCCCCAGCACCTGACAGCCCACATCACAGACACACCAAGGCTCTGTAGTCTGAAGACCTGTCATGGCCTTCTAGGAGGTGCTGGGGAACATATAGGAGGCAGAGAGGGGCTGGTGACAAAGGTAGATGTCATTTCTATTTTCACGTTTAATGGTACCTCCAGCCACAACACAGTTGTAAACATTAATGCTACACTTTGGGAAAACAGTTCACCAATCAAGCGCCTTAAAATATGCATGTCCTTTAAAATAGTGATTGTTTTAGGTATTTGAATCAAGGAAATAATTTGGGATGTAGAGGTACATGGCAAAGTGCATTCAGTGCAGCATAATTGCAAGAACAAAGGTGGGGAGAGGGAGAAAATAGGCTATTTGGGCATGACAGGTTAAAGTCATAGGTAAAAAGAGTTTAATGACTCCAAATATGCCTAGGTTTTGATGGTAAATGAGAAAGGCAGAATACTGAATGATAATTACTGGTATGTACAAAATATGCCCCTAAATGAAAAATCAACAGTTTTATGAACAGTTTACTGTAGTGTAGGAATATAGGGGGTTTATCCTTTTTTTTAAATTTTACTATATTTTCTAAAATGTATTCAATAAGTATGTGCTGCTTTTATAATTGGGACGATCATTTGTGGCATATATATAGACACACACACAACATGATGTCTTAACTTGGGAGAAGCTATGGCCCCACACCTGCTCCCACCCTCTCTTTCCAGCTGTCCAAGCCTGGGGGACCTGCAGAGTTACCCCTGTGGAATCAGTCCTTCCTCTTTCATGGCCGAGATGGGGCTACCAACTTCTCCAAAGACGCAGCCTTGGTGCTGGAGTACTACCCCTCCACTTCAGGTAAGTGTCCCTGGTCCCACACCAGGGCAACCCTGTACCAGGAGATCTGTATTTGTATGAAGGGGTATTGGAGCCATCCTGCCCCTGCCTTCTGCAGAGATGGGTTAAGGGCCCCCATGTGCCAAGACAGACTCCCAGTTCAGGCAGACAAGTAGAGGAGGGCCTGGCTGGATTCCCTGTCCACGTAGGGACAAGGCCAGGATGCATGGGCCTATTCCCATCCTAGCTCCCTGGCTTTTATTGCACCCATCAGTGAGGAGGCAGGGGTGGAGCCCTGAGTTCATGGCTCCTAGAGTGCACAGGGAGGGTGGGGGGAGATGGGATTAAGAGACCCGCTGATCCAGTCTTACTTCCACACTGGAATCGAAGTCCCCAAAGGACAGAGACAAGGGTGATCCATAGAAATACCCAGAGGTGCAGACTCTGTTTAGAGTTGGCTTTGAATTCAGAAAGCCCTGAAGACAGACGAGAAAGAGGATGTATGTGCAGGTGAAAACCAGAAGGCAGGAGAGCAAGTAGGCGGGGGAGGGGAGACTAGATCTCCTTATCAAAGGATGGGGTCCCGGTGGGACCCACTGGCTGGGATCTGAGGACCTGGGTAGGGTCTTTGGTGGGAGCCCTGACTGGTCTTTCCCCTACAGTGAAAGGCAGTGAACCATGGACCTTTGGCAAGCCCCTAGGCGTCTCCGTGTTGCCGCTAAAGGGTCGTTTGTACCGCAAGATGATGACAGGGAAAGGCTTGAATGCACTGCGTGTAGAACGGCTCCCCATTACCGTGAGTCCCCCACCCTGGGGGGTCCCCACCTGACCCCACCTCCTCCCCAAATCTGCTCCACCCCAACACAGTTTCCAGGAGAATTTGGTGAAGCTGAACCCTGGGGGGCTCCCCAACACCAAAGACCAGTCTTGCCGGTGGGGCTGAAGAACTAAGCCAGAGAAACTGCCCCTGGGGAAGAAGCACAGGGAGTCCTTTTCTAATAGGGACAGAGACAAGAGCTCAGGTTCTCAGCCAGATCTATCTCCATAGAACCTGAAGCAAATTGCTCAACCTCTCTGGACCTTGGAGTCCTCATCTCTAAGCTAGGAACAATAAGCCCAGGACACAATCTCTATATAACAGAGTTAAGAGCTCAGGTTCTAGAGCCAGACTTTGGGTACAAATTCTGCTTCTACCACTTACCAGCTTACACAACTGTAGGGAAATTGCTGAAAGTCTCCACACCTCAGTTTCCTGGTCTATAATTTGGGCACATAGTAATAGTACTTTTCTCATAGCTTTGCTGTAAGATTTTGTCTGGAAATACATAAAGCACTTCAAATACGTTCTCAAATAAGAATTAATATCATCAACATTGTCTATTTCTATGCCACCTCTTTCCCTAAAATACTTCTGGCCATCCTGACATAGCAGATATCAACAAATAGGAACTTCTGCTCTGCCGAGATGAGCCTGGAGGAACAATTCAGGTCTCTAGTGGAGTCGAGAGGGCAGTGTGGAGGTGGTGAGGGAGCAGAGGCCAAGACACGACCCCCACCCTGCAGACACCTTCCTAGGGAATGCAGAACCATAAGCAGAGCAGAGGCCCGAAGCTGCCCTGGCCGGAGTGAGCTGACTGGTCCCTTCTCCTCCCCAGGACACCAACCTGAAAACCACAAGTGGTGAGGCCCCCACAGTAGATCTCTCCTTCCAACTGCTTTCCTCTGAGGTAAGGCTGTGCACCAGGGTTGGCAGGCACAAAACTCAGTGAGTTCCAACCTCTTTCATAATTGCTGGCCTTGTTCAAGGCCAGGGGGCTAGTGACTTCTGGAAGAAGAGCACTGCTAATTTGGGAGGGAATGTCTGAGGGTGATTTGAAGCCCCAGGAAACCAGAGAAAAAGCTGAGATTAGGAAGAGGAGAGCTGAGAGAAGAGGGCCATGTGGACCTAGGAGTCCGTTCCTGACCCAGACCAAGCGAAGCCTGTTTCACTGGGGTCAATGTTCTATAAAGGTAAACTAGGATCAATTTGCTTCTGCTGCATCACAAAATTAGCAGCTTAAAACAAAACCAGAAGCTGACACTTCTGTAGGCAGGTAGTTCCACACAGTGTGGCTGAAATCAAGATCCTGGAAGTGTCATGTTTCTTTCCAGAGGTTCTGGGGAAGAATCTGATTCCAAGCTCATTTGGGCTGCTGCAGGATCCTGCAGTGTTGGACTGACATCCCAGATTCCTTGCTGGCTGTCATCCAGGGGTTCTCAGCTCCTGAAGATCACCCACACTCCTCCTCACAGTGGCCCCTCCATCTTGATGCCAGCAGCCGTATCCAGTTCCCCTTACACTTCAAAATTCTGACTGCCTCTCTGTTCTGCCAGAGAAAATTCTGTGCTCTTAGAGGTTCTGGTGTGATAAAGTTAGGCCCACTGACTGTGTTCCTTATCTTAATGTCAGCTGGGTCACATAACACACCAAAATCACAAGAACCATAGCTCACTATATTTCAGGTTGCAAAGATTATGACACGGAATCTTGGGGCCCCATGTTGGGAATCCTGCCTACAACAGCAGGGTTGGTCCACATGGAAAGGCACCTGAGGCCAAGCCCTGTGGATGGATAGGCTGCTTTTCCTCTAGCTAGCTATGCCTGGGCTCCAAGTCCTGCTTGGATTCTGGTCATTGGGCTACAGTGCACCTGACAGGCACCTGCTAGAATTTTCCCATTTTTCTCTCTGGTACTGGAATGTGGGCAGTTTGACCATGAACCCAGGAAATGTTCAGGATGTCTAGGCTAACCCACCCCTACCAACTCCCCATGCCTGGATAAGTAGCCACCAGCTCTGAGGACCTTGCCACAAAAAACAAAGGGAGTTCCATTGTATAGGATAAGGGGTACATCTAGGAAGGTACCAGCCCAAAAGGATCTCCCCCGAAACTCCTTGCTGTGAGTGTTCAGCACTGTCATCCTGAGAATCCTCTATTGCCTGGTGGAGGAGAGCTTGTTAGCTACTCCCTGACAGCACCCCCCACTACCGCCACCACAGAACCTGGTACAGGAACAAGAAGTACTGAAAGGAGAGGTCACAAAGGAAGCACAATCCAAGAAAGGGGACATGAAAATTGTCACACATTTCCCTGATAGGAGCCCAGCCCTCCAGGACTTTTCCCAGGGTCTGGAGTCTGCCAGTGGTCACTGCCAACCCTTTCCTTACCTCCTCCTGCCTCCTGCTTTCTGCAATGGGCATATGCATCCTGGGATTAGCAGGAGTGTCAGTGTCCCTAGTCAGGTGGACCCAGGCAGGCAACAGGCAGGAGGGCAGGACACTTCCCCAATCGCCCAGGGGCTGGGCACAAAGGTCTGTAGTGATGAATTATTCACTGGAGCTGTGCTAAGTGCAGAATTAATCCCTTTCCTTCCAGCTGGCGGCCTCACTAAATTATCCCTCCAAGTCATGCGGGAAAATGCTGCCGAATTCATTTAGCTGTTGAGTGTTTTGATCTGGGCCTTGTGATTTTAGCTTCCCCTTCCTTCAGCCCCCTCCCGCTGGAAGTGGGTAAAAAACCCTTTTAGTAATGGATTTCCAAGAAGAAAGGAAAAGAAAAGGGATCAAGATTGGGTGTGTACCAGGAAAATAATACTAGTGGAAATTCTGTTCCATCAGCCAAGAATTCATACACACAAATTCCACACATGCACACTCTCACACAGTCACATTTGAATGTCTACATGGGGACAGTCACATACACACAGATATGCGCACACACACACACACACCTCTGCAAGCTTGCACGCATTAAATGCATATGTACCTGCTCACACATGTGTGTAAACCAACAGAAGTCTTCACACCACATTGGCACATGCAGAAGCTGAATCTCCTACCGCTTAACTGTTTCTTGGTGAATTTATCTGAGAACTGGCCAATAAGGACTTGCTTTGACTCTAGAATATTGAAGACCAATTTAGGGGACTGAGTATTAAGTGCTAGTGTGGTGGGTACCCCATAAGTTTCCTGTGGCTGTGGCATCCATTCATTCATTCTTTCATGTGCTGCATATTTGAGATGGAATCCCTAAATGGCAAGCACTGAGCAAGGTGAGAAAAATTTTGTCTGTCCTTGTGGACTGAAGTGGGAGTAGAGGCCAGTGGCCATGGAGCCAACTGCCTCAAGCTCACCTTCAGTGGCCTTGAACATGGCTCTGCTCGTGTCTGAACCCTTTTGGTATATTCTCCCTAAGGGGAGGCAGGAGAGTGTTAGGATTGATGAAAGTAGCCAAGGTGGCACTGCAGGTAAGTCTAGAGGGTCCCCCTCCATGCCTATCATTTTTGCTATAAACCATCATTGTCTTCCATGCTACTGCAAACATCCATGCATCTGGGTTTTAGAGATATTACTTGAACATACTCCTCCCCCGAAAAAAAAACCCTTTCGTAAAGCTTGCATCCTTAGAGAGCAGGAAATATGGAACCCACATCAAATAAATTCATAAGCAGATATCAGCTAATGATAAGTGGCCTGATGGAACTCAAAGTGACATGATAGGGAGTCCTTGGAGAGGATTCTCTGAGTAAGATATCTAAGTAAGGTTATGAGCAAAGCTGCTGTAACAAAGAGATGCTGTTCCTTCCAACCTATTGTTCCACCACGGCATCGCCTGCAACTCCATGGTGGAGGGCACCTGGTTTCCATCTCTGCATTGTAGTCTGTGGAAAGGCAACAGCAGGGCTAAAACCAGAATGGTCAATTCCACCATTCAAACCAAACACTGCCTAAAGCTCCAGAAGCCATCACCTGGGACCTGGAGTTGTTCGTCTTGTGGACATTCCAGCTGCAGTAGGGCTTGTGATAGTGGGCTTCCTGGGTCCCCTGGTCCAGGTAGCTGACATCTCTATCTTCAGGCAACTTAGCTCCTTGCACAGGCTCAGATGGGCTGCAGAGAGGAAGTGTTTCAGGAGAAATGGATATGTGTGCTGTATTTGAACATGGCCCCAGCCTGACACATCTTTTTTCCTATGAGCCTCCATGTCCAGGAGGTCCAGGCACAGGCTATTCTGCTTCTAATTTTGGTGAAGCACAGCCTCCAACATCCACCATTTCCACATCACCCTTTCTCAGAGATCTAAGAACAAGAGCATGGTGGGATTTCCAAGTAGAGTGTAGAGGGCACTCCCAACACCCCACCCTGGACAGGGATGTCCTTGGCCACACCCATCAGGGTGGTCATTGCACCCTCTACCCATGCTCTGCCATGACAGGAAGCCCACCTCCTCCAGAAACAGCCTCTCCCATGATTCAGTGTATCATGAAAGTACATGATAGAAATGTTCTCCTCACAGGGAGCCCACCGTGCCTCCCAGCCCTCCCTCTGCCCCTGGCTCCTGGCTCCTGGCTCTGCCCTCTGGGGCTGCAGTGCACCCAGGAAGCCTCCTGCACATCATATCATATCAGCCATCAAGCATGTTTGCAAGCAGATGAGCTAACAGAGCCTTCAGGCTCAGTGACTGGCAGGAGGTGGTGGTCTCTGGTTTGGGATTTTGTGCTTGAAGGTGGTATATTGGTGATTGGTTTTTACCTCTAGTGGGATTTCTCTATGGGAATTTTCTGCTTAGAGTTGGAGTTGTATATGCAGGTAAGTACATGAATAAATACACACAGATACATAAAAACTAGAGTATGTACACCTGAATGTATGCAGAAAACCTCTCTTTATCACATAGTTGGGGTGTTAGCCTTAAGATCCTTTAGGCCATGAATCCATGAGCCCATGGCCACTGCACATACACATACACAAATCAACCTTTGGTCTCCTGCTTTCCCTCTCTGATCTCAGCCTCTTCTCTTTGAAAAGTGTATGTGGTCCCCCGAGAGGCTGTGCTTCTCCAGGCTAAACAGCCTGGCTCTTTTTAATGAACTGGCTTCAAGATCCCACCGAATCCTGGGTGCCCTCCAGCCTGCAGCCAGCCTCTTTGAAGTACAGCAAACACTAGCCAGCTTCCCCGGGCATACAGTGGGTGCTCATCAGATCCATCCCTTCCTCTGCCTGAAAATACACCTCCCTGTGAGGTGGGGCAAGTACATGTGGTCATCTGGGTGTTCATCACAGTCTTCTCTTGGGGCTGGGAGTTGGGACTCAAACATCTTGTCCAGGTGGAATGTGAAGCATCCAGTAGAGGTAAGGCCACTGCCACCCTCAGCCGATAGCCCAAGAGACCCTAGAAAGCTGAAACCCCCTAACTTCCTTGGATTTTATTTATTTATTTAGGTACTGGGGATTGAACTCAGGGGCACTCGAGCACTGAGCCACATCCCCAGCCCTATTTTGTGTTTTATGTAGAGACAGGGTCTCACTGAGTTGCTTAGTGCCTCACTTTTGCTGAGGCTGGCTTTGAACTTGTGATCCTCTTGCCTCAGCCTCCCAAGCCACTGGGGCTTCCTTGGATTTTGGCATAGGGGAGATGCATTTGAAGCAAGGAGGTGGTGGCCCCTGCTGCCCACTCTGAGGGAAGCAATGGCTACCTCAGTTGGGTGGAAGCCCCATCTCCTCCCCCTTATTGGGAAGGGGTATGGCAGTGTCTGATGCCATGAAAAGGGCTGTTCTGATGCCTTGGTTACAAAACTCTCTCTGGAGACCAGCCCAGAGGGGAGGACAAGTGGCTATTTAGCAAATGTAGGAAGGGAGGGCAGGGGACGGGCAGAATCATGCTAGCTTTTGATTAATATTCATGAATTTTTTTGAAAGCCACATATGATGACTTTGGGCTGGTCCTTAGAGAAATCCCAACATAAAACTGCCTCCACTTCCTCACCAAACACAAACATAGCTGCCCAAAGTCCTGTGTGCATAGCACAGTAGTCTCCTCAATTGGCTGTATCCTCTGGCAGGTTCTGTTCCCAGCCCCCAAGATCCGGCTCTGGAAACACCATCATGGGATGATGATGGATCCAGAGAAAGAGACCCTTCCCCTCTCACCATCTCCCATCACCCCTGACTGTCTTCCATTCCTACACAAAGTCCCCTACTCGCTATCTTTTCACTGTCACACAGCAGAAGACAAAGAGGCCTGTCCCCCAACCCTCATTCACAGATACCCCTTTCTCACCAGCTCAGGTTCTAAGTCCAGTTTGGAGGAGTGAAAAATGACAGCCTGTGCTTTCCCAGGGTGGCCCTTGGGTCACAGATGCATGGTGTGGAGGCAGGGCTCATTATCCCGCCATCAAAGGTTCCTACATGCTTTTCACAATGGCTGAACCCCTCCCATGGCACCCTGTGCCTTGAACACAGCATCAAGCCCCACACTTTGGCTATCATGAATCTCCTCCCAAGCTCGCCACCTCAGAGACAGGGAGTTCAATACTCCTTCCCTACTCCTTACTCACTTAGGACAGGGAATTCCCTCCCTCCCAGGAAGCCCTCTCCTGCTTCTATCAGCTCCCTCGTGAACCTCTTCCTTCTGCCCCTATAGTTTCCTACCTGGGCCCACCTTCTCCTTCTTAAAGCCGTCTCCAGGGAGGTCAGTTCCTATGCCCATGTCAGCCCTGCTGATGTTTGCAAACTTTTCTTTTAAATAGCAATCCTTTTTTAAATACCTTTATTTATTTTTATGGGATGCTGAGGATGGAACCCAGTGCCTCACACTTGCTAGGCAAGCGCTGTACCACCAAGCCACAACCCCAGCCCCTGCAAACTTCTTATATCCTCTCCAGTTTGCACCAACCCTCCTTCCTGTGGCTGCTCTTTCTTATACTTGGTTTCTGATTTTCATCCTCCCAGTTGTCTCCCTTTGACAACACTCCTCTTAAAGTTTCCCCCCAAATAATGGGACCCAATCAGCATGGGTGGGTAAACAGGACCATCACCCCTTCTCTAAACAAATTATTCTCTTTGGTGCAGCAGGAGTCTGCTGGAGTCTGTTGTTTATCTTCATCCTCACCAGCAGGAGTCTGTTGTTTATCTTCATCCTCACCAAGGCAGTGAGAGTCCATTTAGAGTCCATCCACCTGGCATGTATACTGCTGGACTTTGAATTTAAACAGGGTTTCTTCTCCCTGTGGTATTTCACCTTCTCCACCTCGGCCCACTTTCTAGGCTTGAGGTCACTCTGGACCCCAATTTTATCATACAACATATCCAGAGTTCCACTCACACCCCACCCGAAGCTCCAGGTCACCTGTGATGAGGTGGGGATGTTTTCGGTGCTAGAATGTGCACGAGCACACCCGCAGACCTGGGCTTGGGCCACCTGGGCTTTTGGCCACTCTTCATTTCCTTATCCATAACAGGGGTCATAGTCCCAACCAGTCAAGGATGCAGTGAAAATGGAATGAGGGGGTCCATGCCCAGGACGATGCCCCGCAGTCACTTGGTAAAAGGAGCTCTTAGCACAGTTCACCCAACTTGCTGACAAACATGATGAACTTATCAGGGATGAGGACAGGGCTCCTGGAGGAGGGGGGACACTAGAGCCCCACTAATCCATCACTCAGCACCCGCCCCTCATGACAGCTGCTCCACCAGCTTCATACCCATAAGGAGATCAGGGGACCTTGTCAAGTGCTGAAGATTAACATCACCAACACCACATTTGGCTTCAAAGCAATTTTTCAGAGAATGAAGAAAGAGGGAAAGAGACAGTTCTCTCTCTAGAGGCCAGATTTGCTGAAGTTCCCAGTGCACCTTGGGGGCTATGGAAGAGATGGAGAAATAAGCCCTGCTTCCCCAGACGAGGGCAGAACAAAAAGAGCCATAGTGTTTCCAATCACTTGTAATTCAGGAGGCCTGATGCAATTCATCTCACATTCATCACCAGCCACAGGACCTCAGTTTCCTTGGGGATGTGAGTCCACAACTCCCTTTGAAAGTGGACGCTGATCTTGGGGTCTCAAAGCTGACCACCCTAACCTAGGCCTCCCTTCAGCCAAACCAGATGTCTCACAGACCCAGCTAAAGGTCATTCATGCATGAATCCATTAACCATTTACTAGACCCCTAACCCATACCTTGCAATAAAGCACTCCAACAGATTATCACAACCATCTTGCTAAGAAGGTTCTAGTTGAAATAGGTACATTGAGCATACAAATATTAGGGGAAGCATCACAAAGAGGTATGATTTGAGCACTGCCTCAAATCGTGGCTTAGAAATTGACAAGGCCAAAGTGTATCAGGGAAAGGGACCTGCATGTGCAAAGACATGGAGGCTTGACAGTGGCTAGAGTCCATGGGACATATAGGGTTAATAATGGAGAGTGAGACTGGAGATTAGGTGGAGCCTAAATCATGAGTGACAGGATACAGGGTTCAAACTTTGTCAAAAAGTGTTGTGAAGCTAAGGAAGGCCCTTGAGTAGGACGTGGTCTGACCTATATGTTGTAAAAGTCTCTCTAAATGTGAATAGGGGGAACCCAAGAGAGAAGATTCAGTGCTGAATGGGTGGGCTTCAGGCTAATGAATGAATCCACAGTCCTTCCACTGAGCTGCAGGCAAGGCTCTGTTTATTACTAAGACCACTGACAGAATTTTTAAAAATCTTTATCAGTGGCTTCCCTCCCATGACCCCACAACTTGCTTTTGGATTAACACTCTGACACCATTTTCTGGGAAATAAATGATGACCCCAGTGAGGATTAACACTGGGATCCTTGTTGGCTGAAAGACAAATTCAGAGCTTCAAACTCCACCACAGCTGCAAGACCATGCAGTATACCATAAAGGAGGCTTGTGTGCAGGGAAGGCAGCAAGCCCTCTTGAAGGGGCCTGTTGTCTGAGCCTCGCCTACAGCTGAAGAGATAAGAACCTACAACTGCGGCCACAGGAAATGACAAAGCAGTGACTGATCGGGGAGCCACTGCACAGGGCTCATTATGGCGCTTGCCAGCGGGTGAGACACCCTTATCAGGGAGAAAATTGCATCAGACCTCCTGAATTACTGGCGATTGGAAGCAGATTTCTTGGGACGCACTTTGTTAGATACCTAATGAGCGGGATACAGGAGAGCAGAGCCTAAAGCCGGCGGGGCGGGGGACAAATGTCTTTGTTAAACAGAATTTGTCAGTTTCCGCTCCAGGCTCCCTGGGGAGGGTTCAGGGCCAGCTAATTGAATTAAGAGCATGTGCTCTCCAGCTAGAAGGCTCAGGGCGGGGCGAGAGGCCGGAAGGCGGGCGTTTTCAGCACCAAGGACAGCAGCTGCAGCCTGGCTACTCTGTAATTGCCAGGGTAAGCTGGAGCTGTTGCATTTTGCATGATCGGGGATCTAGGGGTTGGAGGGATAGGAGGGAAGCAGAGGATGTTGGGTGGAGGAGGGAGACAGATGACCTAAGAAGCTGCAATCCTGGGATGCCATTGGCCTGATCTGTCTCAACAGACCTGGCTCTGCTGGCAACAGTGGGAGCTGGAAGGCTTGAGGAGGGGGCATCTTCTTTCCACCATCGTGCTCACATGTGCTGGGGGCAGCTGCAGCGGCACAGGGAGCCACGTGCGGGGCACTGATTCTGAGCTAGCGCATGGCCCATGCATCGCTTTGAGCTTTCAAAGTCAGTCTCCAATTATAGCTGTAATGAAACAGGATGTGCTGCAGCCACGCAGCTACAGAGTGAGGGGCCACTTGTCAGCCCCAAGCTGCCCCAGAAGGAGGGGCAGGGCCTGCCAACTAGAAAATCAAATAAACAGGCTTGTAGGGGTGGTCCAGCAACCCCCATCCCATCTGGAAGAAAAAAGAGAACAAGGGAAGACCAGGCCTGAATAGGGAGGAATTTCCTCTCTCAGCCTTCATCCCCTCCCTACCCTCCAACAGCCCTGTGGTCTTGGATAAGCTCCCTTTCAGGAGGAACGAGAAGGTGAGGACACATTTCCCTCCCCACAATGTGGACAGACTGAAGCTCAGGAGTCAGGAGAGGTAATGCTGGATGTAAAGAAAGGGAACTATTAGGAAAATCCAGGCACTGTGGTCCTCTGGGTACCCTGCACCTCACATGAAAGCAACTGCCTCTGGCCTTCCATGCTGGGCCTGTGCTGCTTGAGGTCTAAAGATGTTTCTGTATGTCACCCACTCACTCTGCCTCCAAATCCCAGGCCAGGATAGATCCTGGCAAAGTTGAATGGGACAGAGGATTGGAAGTGTGCACAGAAGACCTGCAGGATGGGAGGTACCAGCATGAAGCAGCTGTGTGGACAGACAGGGTCCTTGCCAGCTGTGAGGGAGAGAAGAGCAGAGTAGAGCCCTGGAGTCTGGCAGAGACCACAGGAAGGGCAGCTGGGGGTGGGATGGGCAAAAAGACATAAAATCCATGGACACTCTGTCTTTCCCTCATAATACCCCCTGCCCACTCGAAACTGCTGGGGTGAAGGCACTGGCCTGAATTAAGGAGTTAGACTCATTTTAATTTATCTTTGTGATAAAATTAAATGAATAATAATAATTGTTCATTATAAACATCAGAATCCACATAAATGTACCTGGTGAGTGCCCAGCTCTGATGGGGGCTCAGTAAACATCAGCTCTGGGTTGCTGAGTTGACCCAGCTGGTGCTGGGGCCATGCAGGGTGGACAGCAAGGAGACAGGCTGTGGGGGAGGGGACTTCCTCAGCAATTGTCCCTGCTTTCAGTAATGATGGGGGCACCTCTGGAGACCTCTCTTGATTTCATTACTTCTACTTCCTCCCCTAACTGGATTAGATGGCAGTCTATGAAATCCCGGGCATTGAAATTGGCTTTCTGCCTGGAGATGAGGAGAAATATCATTACAGGTCCTGAATCAGCATATCAAGCCCCAGGGGCTACCTGGTCAATGGGGAGGTGGTCTTTTCCATGACTAGTCATTCTTTCCTTCATTCTTCCATTCATCCATCCATTCCAATATTCATTTCATAGCTTCTCTCTGCAGCCAACTAGTGTTCAGCAGTTCTGAATAGGGGAGAGGGATGGTGCTTTTTTCCTATTTAAAACACACAGACAACCAGAAAGTCCCAAATCATCCAACTCAGATTCTACCTTGGGTATATCTGTGGGATAGTTTCTGAAGCAGGAAGGAGAGACAGCCAGGCTGATGCTCATGGACAAAAGAGGCCCAGAAGTCCTAGTTAGGACATGCAATAGGTGACCTGCCAAAATCAGCCTCAGAGTTACCCAATACCTCCCTCTTCCCATTCCAAGCGTCTTTACATAGCTGGTTTATCTTTGGGATTGTCTATTTTTTGTATCCATTTTCTAGGGAGGGAATTGGAGCCCAGAATGGACTGGATGACTGTGTACCTCTATGACTGTCCTTAACTCTGCTAACCCAAGTCCGAAAGGCTTCATACAAATATATTTCTACACACCAAATTTGATAGCACATAAAGGATTTTATAGCATGTAAAGGATCTCAGTGGTCAAGTAGAGTTCTTGTCCCAACTCATCTAGTCCCTATATGTGGATCTTATGTAGACAGCATCCACTTAAAGAGAGATCCACCCCTACTCATTCTCACCCTGGGTATTCAGGGTCAAGCACTGGGCACCTGCTACCTTGAGCACATGTGTCCCAGTTGACATTGTGCTCATTTCTCTATTTGCTTCTAACACAACACTAGACAAAGGAACAATGAGTCTGCCATGGAACCAAGAGGGAATCCCAACAACTGATGTGGGGTGGACTAGGTTATCTTTGAGGCTTCTACAAACCTTGAGACTGCATGATTCATAGAATAGGCAGAGTTTAGAACTAACCACAGATTTCAAACAAGCTTTACAGTAACTGACTTGAGTATAAGACAAGACACAGAAAAAGGGCCTGTCCAAAGTTTCTCTGCATCTTCACAGAGACAGGGAGCACAGACATGTCCCTAAGCCAAGAAACTTAAAGTTTCATTAGGAAAACAAAAATGACAACCAAATCTGGAACTTGAGAGCAAGGTGAAAGCATAGATAGCCAATGGATGGGCTGGAAGGATCTAGAAAAACTGTAAGCAAGTGGGGGCAGAGGCATCAAGGCTTCCTACAGGGGAGGGGTTGGAGTAGGGTCAGATTTGAGATAAGCGGAGAGCCATAGTCATGCACAGGAGGAGGTGAGGAAAAGGACACTAAAGGAGAAGAGGCCCATAGGAGTGAAGAAGAGAGAAGAGAGACTGTGATGGTGATAAGACTGGACGATGATAAAGGAGATGAAATGGAAAATGTCTCCACAGCCAAGGGTGTCAAGAAAACGTGCGGCTTTTAGAAGCTACTATTACTACATTGAGTAGGGAAGTCATGGGTGGCATATTTACTTATTGGGCACTTACAATGAACCAGAAACTGGGGATAAATAACATCCTTGCTTAATGGAATTTATACCTTAGTGTGGGCACCAGGGGAGGGAGGCAGATAGTTAACAAGCCTATTTTTTTGAAAGTTGATTTTCAGGCAGAGTAAGTACTAAGAACAGAATAAAATGGGACACTGAATAGAAAGTATTATTGGGGGCTGGGGCTGGGGCTCAGTGGTAGAGCGCTTGCCCAGCATGTGTGAGGCACTGGGTTCGATCCTCAGCACCACATATAAAATAAAGGTCCATGGACAACTAAAAAAATATATTTTAAAAAATGAAAGCATATTGGAAGTACGATTACTTTAGATAGAGTAGGGGGCTCTATCTCAAAAGCGTTGCTGAGAACATCACCTCTGGGCTGAGACCGACATGATGAGCAGGGCGCAGCTGCGAAAAGATCCATGAAGCCCTCCAGGTAGACAGCAGCTGATGCAAAGGCCCAGAGGCAGGGAAGAGCTTAACATGCAGGAAGAACAACAGCAGGACAGTGTGGCCGGGACCCAGTGGGCAAAGGGCCAGTGGGAGGCAGTACACGGAATTAAGCACACAAGGCCTCTGAGCCATGAGGTTTGGGAGGCGTGGAGTATAAGACAAGACACAGAAAAAGGGCCTGTCCAAAGTTTCTCTGCATCTTCTCAGAGACCAGAAAACTTCTTGACACCAAACAACAGCAAGGTTCTGCCCATCCTGGACCCAAAAATCCTAGATGAGAAGCTGGGTACCATCCGTGAGTCTTGGTCCGACGCCACCATGAGCTCTGCAATGGACTCCAGGCAGTCCACGTCTCAAGATTTAGAGGAAGAGCCTCAGGTGCCAGAGATGTCCCGTGACATGGTAAGTGTCCCTCCCTCGGGCAGGGTGGGATGGCACAGCTATGAGGACCATGAGGAAGGAGGCTCAAGGGCCACCTCTGGGACTGGTTCATCCCTTAGGTAGCAAGTAGCTCTCCCTGTTAGGGACACTCTGTATGTGAGCTGCCCCCAAAGACAGGCTGATGGAAGGCATGGATTCTTCCTTATGCAATTTCTTCATCTTCTGAATCGAACACTTACGTGGGCTTCTTTTGAAACAAACCCCAGCAACACTTGTAAACCAGGGTTCCATTTATTCAAGTCACTATCAGCTGAAGGGGGAAGCCTCCTCAGAAACTAGTTGTAACTTAGGGGAAGTTGGTGCTCAAAGGCAATAGGACACTATTTTTAGGCACAACATCTGTCCTTGATCATGGAACTTGGCACAGGGAGGGGTCACTGCAGAGTCTCAGCCCCCTGGTACATACAGCTAAAGAACAGGCCACCCAAAAGACAGTTCCAAGTTCCCCGGTGGAGATACTGCTCCAGTGACCATGATGACTTTATCTGTGGCTTCCTCCCTTCTCCCACAGCGGATCCCATGGGGAACGCTGCTCCGGAAGATCCTGAGAAAAGGTCCCAGAAAAGGCCACTGGCCCAATAGAAAACCCGGGTCGTCCTCCTCTCAGGACCTGCCCTCCACTGACAGCCTCCTCATCTATCCCTGGCACTTCTGCACCTTTCTGGAACTTGTGACATTAGATGAATAGGAAGGGTTGCAGCCTTCTTGGTGTGCCCCTCCCACCAGGAGCAGGACCTCCTGTGATAACCATAGATCTCATGGGCCATTTCTGCAGTTCCCTCTTTTCAGCTTTGTCCCTTGGGGAAACCACACTCAGGAGCCATTTCCAGCATGGCCATAAACTGCATTGAGAATAAAGATTCAGATCTTGTCCTTGGAGTTTTGGGGCAGCATGAATAAACCAATTCCTGTTGTCCCCCAAAGTCTTAACCTGGCCCCCCCACACACACACACACATCTTCTTTTGCCTCTAAGCAGCAGTATGGTGGGGGTAGGGGGAGTAGCAAAAATTCCAGGGAACAAAGAAAAGGGGAAAGGAAGGTTTCATCCAAGGAGAAAGGCTAATAGCAAGGAAGGGGAAAGGCGATGGCATTCATCCCTGGCTACCTCCCAAGAGCTGCAGAGAGCTCAGGGCAACTCTCAGGGATGGGCCGCCAGCCGAACCTCAGCCCTCATCCCGTTACATCCTCACCTCCACCGCAGAGGCAGGCCTCAGCCCCTGCATCACACCGTCACTGGGAGCAGAGGCATCAAGGGCCACCTGGCTGGATAAATCTCTTATGTCCAATGCCTGGGCACCACACACTGTGTTACCAAGGAGGGAGCAGTCCCCAGCCCCTTTCCTCATGCTTTACATAGGAGAGCTTTCTGGCTTAGAATCTGATGGGCAAAGAATCCATTGTCTGAGCTGACAGCAGCAAGTCTGGGGACCTGGGTTAGGCGAGAGGTGTTAGATACAGATAATGCTATGGATTTGTTTGGGGGAAGTGAGGCATAGAAAGGGTTGGAGGGGCTGGGTTGGTATCTTACTGTGCTTATGACATGTGATGAGGATGACAGGAAGGCAAAAACATCAGAGGAGGAAGGGGCCTTTAAGTATAGGATGGATCTGAGAGCTGGGCAATTTACACAATCATTTTAAAATATCTGACATGATGTTATGATAGCATGGGTAGTGGGTCAGTTAGACTTGATTTTCTTTTTAGGATTAAACCAAAAGATAGATGATTAGACTGCAGCCTGAGAAGTCAAGGTTAGCCATTAGGAGGAACTGTCTTTGAGCAAGAGGAACCACTGAGTGACAGAAGGAGAGAGGGAGGACATGCACAAGGGCATCAAGACAGGATTCTGGGAAACTCAGGTTACAATGAGGGACTTGGGCTGCCCATGCCTGCAGACTGTTAGAGGTGCTGTGAGTTTGGCCTAGTGATGGATAACTCGAGCATGCCTGCCGAGACACACCCCTCTGGCACTCCCATTGATGGGCCGTGTACCCTTCCCTCCCTCTTACTGGATTCCTGATGAGGCCACAGGGACTGGCTGCTGGTTTGCTGTTGGGCTACATCCACTTGAGCCCCCACCATCCAGCCTTGAACTAAGTTAGTGTGTACTGAACCCTTGTCCCTGGGCTCTGGGGGCCTGGCCTGACATAGACATTGGCAAATGCTTGTTGGGCAACATAATAGGACCCCTGGCTGGACATCAGAGCACTAGAGGGAAGCTTAGAGAGTTTCCAGCCCATCCCTTCATTTTACTAAGGGTAGCAACCAGGTGGTCCAGAGGTGGGACGACACCTGCCCAAGGCTTCCTGATCTCAACCCCCTCCCCCACACCACCTTGCACCTAGCCAAGGAAACACTGGACAACCACACTGGCCCACATGCTCAGCCAATCTGGCACTGCTGGGTCCCTCAGACACAGAGTATTCAGAGCAGTTGCCCCACCTCTCCCTTGCCCATCCCAGCCTGTTCTAGGCCCTTCCTGTGCCTTGATTCTGTCCTTGACCTTTTCACCCCTGATTCTTTCCCCATGCTACCTCCTCTCTTCCTTCAGCTCCTCCTCCTCTTCATCATCCTCTCCCTGCCCCTCACCCATCCCTACCTTGGTTACCATGCTGACTCTTCCCACCCCTGACATATTGCCCCAGCTGGGTCCTAGACACCCAGCCCCCACTCCAGCTCCTACACACAGGCCAGAGCCCAGAAGAATCAAGGCAGGACCAGACATACACATTCATGCAGCCAGTAGAGCCCAGTCACAAGCAATAGAATGTGGGTGGGTAGCAACAGTGTACAGCTCCATGACAATCACAGGTAGCCCTGCAGAACGGGTCACTGTTTCATAGCAACCAAACAAAATTGCATAGCAATGGATGAACTCATGTGACCCAGAGGCACAGTGACAAGCAATAGAACATGGCCGTGGATCACAGGAGCATAGCTGCCTAGTGATAGACCCCAGTCATAGAACGACGTCACACAGCACTGCATTGTAGGAAGATGCAATGGTGACCCAGCCATGAGCGTAGAACCTGTGTGTAAGCCTTAGACGTGGTAAAAGGGCAATAGAAGAACTTAAAGAACCCTGGTAGCTCTCAGGTAGCAATGGCCCAGTTATAAGGCACGTGACTCCTGGACTTGTGTCCAGAAGTGACCACCAGCAGCAGAGCCCGTGGGTGAAGCAGTGGCCCTGTGACATGGCAGTAATTGTGTAGTGACCAAACAATGACCTGAGTAACCCCTTTGGCTTGCGGCTAACCCTCCCTGCATCACCTGACGGAATTCCTAGCGCCTTTGTCTAGGTCTAGTCTCATGTGCAGTCCCCAGAGCCCAGGAAACAATTTTGTCTGCGATTCCCTCCAGAGCCTACTTTGGCTTAATAGGAAATTGAACATTTTCTGGCAAAAGGGGCACCTTGGGAATGGAGGAAGAAGTGGGGGATGCTGTCTGTGCCTCTCTGAGCCATTCCCCGTGCCTTCTGGTGTGTGCCAGTCCCACACCCACAGCCCACTGGGCTGACTGGGGCTCCCCGCAAACACAGCCATGTATTGCTGTCTCTAGACACCTGGGTTTGACACAGAAAGTCCAAGTACCGATTTGTCAGGTGTGGTGCCAAGCTGGTCTTGGGTGAGTGAGCCCACTGAGGTCAAGAATAGGGTCCCAGGCAGAGCTAAGGAGATGCCCTCACCTCCCTCTGGACAACTGTGGGACAGTCATGAGCGTGACTCAGTGAATGTCAAGGGCAAGGTGTTCAGGGTTACCCCTAAAAAGGCAACTCTCCAAACACCCACCTTGTGAGCCCCTCCCATCCCCACCATAGACACCCCATCCCACCTGGTGCTAAGCCAGATCAGGTCTCCCAATACCAGGGCGACGGACATGAGCTGAGGGGGCTCTGTCCAGTGTCCAGACGGGCTGGTTCCATTCATGAAGGTTCAGGAAACACCTACTGCATGTCCAGTGTTCCCTGTTCCTCCAGTCAGTCAGAAAACCAGAACTCCCAGACTGTGTCCAGTAGAGAGAAGAGGGAATGGGAGAGGAGCAGACTGAGCCCCTGAGCACTGGAAGTTCCCCAGGAGCAGAAGTGAGCCACCTCTCCAGACCATTAGCCTCAGCCACTCAGAGGAGACACACAGGAAGTTATTTGGTGATGGATGAGCAGACCCAGGCATGACTAGGACAGTGTACCTTCTTAACGGCCACATGTACCTAGCACTATTGGACCCACCTAGTATATACCCTTAGTAAAGAAGAAGGAGAGAGACAGAGGAAAGCAAGGAGGACTTCCTGGAGGAGACAGGATCAGCAGAGGCAGAGGCTCAGTGGCTATTCAAGAAGTGTGCACTTAGTGTGGTTTCCAGTCCAGAAACTCAAGCATGGGTTGTTCTCCTGTCTCTTCTCTCTCTCTTTCTCTTCCTCTCTCCACCCCACCCCCATTACTCCACCTGCTGTTTCTGTGTCTCTCTTCTTTCTCTGGTTGTCCCCATTTTTCTCTGAAATCCTCTCTCTCCTCATTCTTTCCCTCCCTCCCTCCCTCTGCCGCGCTCAG